>CM053029.1:28167611-28450111 GCA_028564925.1 Lithobates sylvaticus
CCCCCTCCCCCCCCCCCCCCCCCCCCCCTCCCCCCCCCCCCCCCCTCCTCCCCCCCCCCCCCTCTCCCCCCCCTCTCTCCCCCCCCCCCCCCCTCTCCCCCCCCCCCCCCCCCCCCCTCCCCCCCCCCCCCCCCCCCCCCTCCCTCTCTCTCCTCCCCTCCTCTCCCCCCCCCTGGAATATCCCCAGCACACCATGCATGTGCAGAGACATCACAAATGGACATCAAGACCAGTCTGTCGGCTCAGCCAATCAAATTCTACATACAGAAACGATTCCTCCTACCTGCCATCAGACCGCACATGATAGAGGGGAGGAATGGGGCGGACACTGAAAACCGTTGAGGTTCCCCATCAGGTCCACTCTGATGGTCGATGGAAGGAGGTGTTTTTGCCTATGCAGAATTGGATTGGCTGAGCTATTCAACTTCTACACATGCAGAAATGGCTCCTCCCACTAGCCATGAGAGCAACACTCTGGCTCCACCCATCCCCGACCATCGTGCCCTATCAACAATGGGTGGAGCCGGAATGGTTTTAAATATAGTAAAGAAGTATCTATGTGCTGTGTGTGTGTCTTCCTGACCATAGCCCCTCCGCCCCCTACAGTAAGAGAGATTCACCAATTAACTCATCTGTAGCTCAGCTGGTCACTTCTTTTATTTACTCGTCACCTGAAGTTTTTATCATTTGTGTGTCTCTTGCAGGATTCAGACGCAGCGACCGCGATGAATACCTGAAAGAGGTGAGGCGCCCATTTTTTTTTTTCCTTAGAATGTATCGGTTATAATACTGTTAGAATTATAGCAAAACTTCAGGATTCGTTTAAACCACCCAGCCCCTCCCCCAAGTCTTATACCCACCTGTCATACATCCAGAGAGCGATCAGCTCCCCTCCACCCCCTCCTCCGAGTCTTATACTCACATGTCATACATCCAGAGATATCACCTCCCCTCCATCCCCTCCTCCGAGTCTTATACTCACATGTCATACATCCAGAGATATCACCTCCCCTCCATCCCCTCCTCCGAGTCTTATACTCACCTATCATACATCCAGAGAGATATCACCTCCCCTCCATCCCCTCCTCCGAGTCTTATACTCACCTATCATACATCCAGAGAGATATCATCTCCCCTCCTCCGAGTCTTATACTCACCTGTCATACATCCAGAAAGATATCAGCTCCCCTCCATCCCCTCCTCCGAGTCTTATACTCACCTGTCATACATTCAGAGAGATATCGGCTCCCCTCCATCCCCTCCTCCGAGTCTTATACTCACCTGTCATACATTCAGAGAGATATCGGCTCCCCTCCATCCCCCTCCTCCGAGTCTTATACTCACCTGTCATACATTCAGAGAGATATCGGCTCCCCTCCATCCCCCTCCTCCGAGTCTTATACTCACCTGTCATACATCCAGAGAGATATCACCTCCCCTCCATCCCCTCCTCCGAATCTTATACTCACCTGTCATACATCCAGAGAGATATCATCTCCCCTCCATCCCCTCCTCCGTGTCTTATACTTACCTGTCAGATCCAGAGAGAGATATCGGCTCCCCTCCATCCCCTCCTCCGAGTCTTATACTCACCTGTCCTACATCCAGAGATATCACCTCCCCTCCATCCCCTCCTCCGAGTCTTATACTCACCTGTCAGATCCAGAGAGAGATATCGGCTCCCCTCCATCGAGTCTTATACCCACCTGTCATATAAGCTCCCCTCCATCCCCTCTTCCCAGTCTTATACTCACCTGTCATACATCCAGAGAGATATCACCTCCCCTCCATCCCCTCCTCCAAGTCTTATACTCACCTGTCCTACATCCAGAGATATCACCTCCCCTCCATCCCCTCCTCCGAGTCTTATACTCACCTGTCAGATCCAGAGAGAGATATCTGCTCTCCTCCATTGAGTCTTATACCCACCTGTCATATAAGCTCCCCTCCATCCCCTCTTCCCAGTCTTATACTCACCTGTCATACATCCAGAGAGATATCACCTCCCCTCCATCCCCTCCTCCAAGTCTTAGGCCCCTTTCACACTGGTTGCGTCAGCGGTAAAGCGCTGCTATTTTTAGCGGCGCTTTACTGTTAATTTGGCAGCGCTATTCGACCAATAGCGGGGCGTTTTTACCCCCCACTCGCGCCAGAGAAAGGGTTAAAACCACCGCAAAGAGGTGCTGCAGCAGCGCTATGTCGGCGGTATAGCCGCGCTGCCCCATTGATTTCAATGGGCAGGATCGGTGTATACACCACTCCAAAGATGCTGCCTGCAGGACTTTTTTTGGCGTCCTGCTAGCGCACCGCTCCAGTGTGAAAGCCCCCGGGGATTTCACATTGGAGAGACAGCAGCGGCTCTTCCAGGGCGCTATTTTTAGCGTTAGAGCGCCTACAAAGCGCCGCAGTGTGAAAGGGGTCTTATACTAACCTGTCATACATCCAGAGAGATATGTATGAAAATACATTCATCCAGTTGTCTGACGCTCTGTTCTCCGAGGATCGATATTTGGCCATTATGCTAGTGTTGGGTTCTCTGTTTTCAGAGGGAATCCTCCAGCTGGGGATCAGTTGCGGGGAGTGTGCAGTGTATCGGCTCCAATCCTGTGTCTGTTTATATGACAACAGCGTGTCTGACAAAACCATGACTGGGCGCAGAGCCAGGACCTCTAACTATTGTATTACTGCTTGTCTCCTATTTATAAGGCTACTCTGAACAGGGAGTGTCTAGGGATGTCAATCATTCCAGCTGACACGCCTCCGCTCAGTTCTTCCTTCACAGCCAGCACACTCCTGTAGATAGGGAGTGTCAAGGGGTGTCAATCATCCCAGCTGACACACCCCTGCCCAGTCCTAGTCTCACAGCCAGCACACTACATAAAAATAGTCTCAAGGGATGTCAATCATCCCAACTGCCCCGCCCCTGCCCAGACAATCCTTCACAACCAGCACACTGTTGTAGTTAGGGAGTGTCTATGAATGTCAATCCGTCCCAGCTGGCCCCTCCCCTGCCCAGTCCTACTCTCATAGCTAGCACACTTCTATAGTTAGGGAGTGTCTAGGAATGTCAATCACCCCAACTGACAAATCCTTGCTCAGTCCTTCCTTCACAGCTAGCACACTGATGTAGGTAGGGAGTGTCTAGGAATGTTAATCATCCCTGCTGACCCGCCCCTGCCCAGTCCTTCCTTCACAACCAGAACACTGATATAGGTAGGGAGTGTCTAGGAATGTTAATCATCCCTGCTGACCCGCCCAGTCCTTCCTTCACAACAAGCACACTGATATAGGTAGGGAGTGTCTAGGAATGTTAATCATCCCTGCTGACACCGCCCCCGTCCAGTCCTTCCTTCACAACCAGCACACTGATATAGGTAGGGAGTGTCTAGGAATGTTAATCATCCCTGCTGACCCCCCCCCGCCCAGTCCTTCCTTCACAACCAGCACACTGATATAGGTAGGGAGTGTCTAGGAATGTTAATCATCCCTGCTGACACCGCCCCCGCCCAGTCCTTCCTTCACAACCAGCACACTGATATAGGTAGGGAGTGTCTAATCATCCCTGCTGACCCGCCCCCGTCTAGTCCTTCCTTCACAGCCAGCACACTGATGTAGGTAGGGAGTGTCTAGGAATGTTAATCATCCCTGCTGATCCGCCCCCGCCCAGTCCTTCCTTCACAACCAGCACACTGATGTAGGTAGGGATGTCAGACCCTCCCCCCGCCCAGCCCTTCCTTCACAGCCGGCACACCACCCTTCCCCATGAATGATGCCAACACAGCGTTTACTGGGATATGTAGTCCTGCAGGTGTCAGCTACGTCGTTGTGTAACTCCACCACAATTCTGGTCGTAATACCACCCAGTAGGACAATCCATGTGTGCAATGAATATGTTTAAGTGTTTTTTATTGTTTTTGAGTCAACCACATTACACTGATTTCTTCTGTGCCCCAGGGTTATCTTTATAAGTTGGCTGGCAATAGAGAAGAGGATTTCCTAATAATTTATACTTCTGTCTCCTTCCAGCTGTTTGCAACTGGGAACCAGTATCACTTCCTGCATAGCCTGGCCTTATTGGCTGTGCCGCACTGCAGGCGCCCTCTGCTGGTAGGTCAGCTACTGTGTTGTAATTAAATGATTTAAAAGGATATTCCACTCAAAACTGATAATCTAGCGTTTGGAAATCTCTACCCCCCCCCCCCCCCATGCCTCTTTATTACACCTTATGCCTGTCTGTGATCTCTCCTCCCTCTGTATTAGTGTCTGGTGTATGTACAGTATTATTGTATTCTTTACAGTGACAATACATGTTGTGTGTGTTTTTGACCCCCTCCTAGGCGGGATCTCTGCTGACATCGGGGATTGTTCTGTTCTGTGGGACGTTCTATTACCATGCATTGACCGGGAACCCCACTCTTACCAAGGCTGCACCTTTGGGAGGCACTCTTCTCATACTGGGCTGGGCTGCCATGGCCCTCTAATGTCTGACTGATCCATCCCCCCCCCGACCTCATATATTATCCCGCTACTAATTCCAAATCACATGTTTATATTCTGTATATGATGTGAAATTTTATAATAAATTTATGTATCTAAGTTGTTTTACTTCATCCATGTAGTGCTGACGTATTCCATAGAGCTGTACACAGAACACCAAACCATTCATATCAATCTCTGCAGCAGAGGAGCTTATTATTATTATTATTATTATTATTATTATTATACATTTATATAGCTCTGACATATACCGCAGTGCTGTACAGAGAACACTGAGCCAGTCACATAAGTCTCTGTACCAGAGGAGCTTACACTCTAATGCCCCCCCACAGTCGCACACTATTAATATAAATATTTATATAAATATAAAGAACCCCCAGTCCCCCCTCAACTTTCCACAGTGCCCTCTAGCTTGCTGCAGTGTCCAGCTCCCCAACCTCTTGCAGTGCCCTCCAGTCTCCCACAGTGCCCTGCAAAGACCCAGCCTCTTGGAAAGACCCCTCAGCCCCCCCCCCCCGCCCCCCCCCCCCCCCCCCCAGAGGTCCCACCCCCACACTTGCCTCCAGCTCCCTTAAAAAAAAAGCCTCGTCCCCTACAAAGCCAACCAGTCTGCTGCAGAGTCCCCTAACCCCCTTCAGGACCACCATCCCCCCCCCCCCCACAGTGACCCCCAGCTCCATACAGAGACTTCCAGTATTTCACTGTGTAGTTTTGCATTCCCGTACCTTTTATAGTTGAAGAAAGATACAAAAGATAGAAAAAATAAATAGCCTCCGTATATATGAGCAGATATATAGGGAAAATGAGGGGAAGGGGGGGGGTGAAGGGTATGGGAACAGCAAAGGTACCAGCAATGTGGCCGATCAATTAATTATTGAATCGGCAGACGATCGTAGACTTGAGTCAATTATTGTTACCGTAGCCATATATGTATTGTAGGAAAAGAAGGGGGGGGCTGAGTCCAATAGAACTGGACTCATAAAGGGGCTACTTTAAGGTAACAAATGTAGATCGAGTCTTTAGAGTCAGTTAAATCAAATACATGTTTATTGATATTGGTAAATCTCTCTTTAAAAACAAGAAAAATCCATAGTAATGGATTTCTACTTTAATATACTGGGACGAACTACACCAAACAAAACAAACACAGGACACCGTATAACAAAAAGTGGTGCACCACGGATACCGTACGGCGGTTAATAGTCAATGGGTAGACGGCAGTGCTGGGGATGAATATCTATCCTATTTTGAGGAAAAAATGCCTAATTAATCAAGCACTGCTTGGTGTACCCAGTGACTAAAATTATGGACAAGATAACTTTGGGGACATTGGGTGAGGTTATAGTCACTGATTCGTAAAGTGTTGCTCATGATTGAAGATACCACCTATACATATGGTCACAATATCAATGTTGGTATAGAAGACATCAAAGTTCAGTTAATTGTGTCAATCACTTATCAGGTGGTAAGGGACTGATTCATATGCAATCAAGTTTTCACTATCACACTTTCTTGATCTGCTGTCAAGTATGATTGAGGAATTAAACTTCCAAAAGTCATTTGTTTGATAATAATAATAATAACAGCCTTGGCAAATGTATATTTCAGTGGGTAAGTAGATGGTACTTTCTGGGTAGCTAATAGCAGACTATTTTCATCTGGCAGGCAGAGAAGTGTGTAACCTCCCAAAATTGATAGGCATACACTATGCAGACAGCTGATTGCTGTTTACGTTACCACATTGGTCAGTTTAAATCTCTCTGAAGAGACTACCCAGGAGCACATGAAGCATCTCTCAATTGATGGGCATATGAAAAGGGCTGGTTACGTTACCGCATAGAGCTGACTTAGATCTCTCTCGTTGATGAACACACAGTCCTGATGTCAATAGTGCCTTGATGCGGCGCCCGAGCCGACCGATACTGCCGGCTGACGCCGTGAATAGCAGTGGCCGGGATCACCGGTGAGTTCCTGTTGGAGAGTCGGCGGTGCCGTGTCAAAGCCGCTGTTTAAGATGGTAAACGTCCCTCAGAGCATGTCCAAGCTGCGCTCAAGGATGGCGCGCTGTGTGGTGACAGTCCGCCGCCGGTCACGTGGTGCGTGATGTCGACGCGTTTCGCTGGTGCGTAATCACGTTGCTTCTTCCTGGACGTATGGTTAAGGAGCTGTTGAAGAGCCCCTCTTATTTGGTATGTTAATCACCCGCAGGTGTTGAATCAGGGGGGAAAAAAAGTTTGATTGAAATAGCTCGTCCATTTCAACGGTGTCAAACATTTAGCAGAGAGCTCATTGTTGAGGCAGTTGGCCAGATTCTGACACTAATGGACTGAATAGTAATATATTTAATAAATAGAAGTATAGAACTATAACAGTTAAATTGTGTGTCCTTAACCATACGTCCAGGAAGAAGCAACGTGATTACGCACCAGCGAAACGCGTCGACGTCACGCACCACGTGACCGGCGGCGGACTGTCACCACACAGCGCGCCATCCTTGAGCGCAGCTTGGACATGCTCTGAGGGACGTTTACCATCTTAAACAGCGGCTTTGACACGGCACCGCCGACTCTCCAACAGGAACTCACTGGTGATCCCGGCCACTGCTATTCACGGCGTCAGCCGGCAGCATCGGTCGGCTCGGGCGCCGCATCAAGGCACTATTGACATCAGGACTGTGTGTTCATCAACGAGAGAGATCTAAGTCAGCTCTATGCGGTAACGTAACCAGCCCTTTTCATATGCCCATCAATTGAGAGATGCTTCATGTGCTCCTGGGTAGTCTCTTCAGAGAGATTTAAACTGACCAATGTGGTAACGTAAACAGCAATCAGCTGTCTGCATAGTGTATGCCTATCAATTTTGGGAGGTTACACACTTCTCTGCCTGCCAGATGAAAATAGTCTGCTATTAGCTACCCAGAAAGTACCATCTACTTACCCACTGAAATATACATTTGCCAAGGCTGTTATTATTATTATTATCAAACAAATGACTTTTGGAAGTTTAATTCCTCAATCATACTTGCCAGCAGATCAAGAAAGTGTGATAGTGAAAACTTGATTGCATATGAATCAGTCCCTTACCACCTGATAAGTGATTGACACAATTAACAAATAACTGAACTTTGATGTCTTCTATACCAACATTGATATTGTGACCATATGTATAGGTGGTATCTTCAATCATGAGCAACACTTTACGAATCAGTGACTATAACCTCACCCAATGTCCCCAAAGTTATCTTGTCCATAATTTTAGTCACTGGGTACACCAAGCAGTGCTTGATTAATTAGGCATTTTTTCCTCAAAATAGGATAGATATTCATCCCCAGCATTGACGTCTACCCATTGACTATTAACCTCCCTGGCGGTATGATTCTGGCTGGAATTTAGTGCTGAAAGCGGTACAATTATTTTGCATGTCTAGTAGACATCCCGGGTATGATAAAGTTTGAAACACAAAATAATAAATTATAATATAATAAAAATATATATAAAAATGATTCAATAATGTAATCAAATCAAAAACACTGAAATTTGCTCAGTTGCAGAATAGTCGCTGTCATTAAATTTATTGTTTGATGATAAATTGTGATTTTTATTTTTTTATCGGTGTTTTCTAGCTGTCTAAAACCACTTTTGACATAAAGGACACTTTTTGGTTGCTATGGACAATCTCCAGTTTCCAGGCAGAAAAAAAATCTTTTTATTATATAAAAATGACATGCAGGGCACTGGGCAGACCACTAGGGACAAAGGGGGTGTGTATTTTTTTGTATACAGTACTGTAATCTGTAAGATTACAGTATTGTATATGTGTTGTGTTTTTAAACTTTTTTTGAATTTTGGCGCCGATCTCCGCTCCTGTGCGTCGTAACGTCACAGGAAACGGAGATCGGCGGCACCCGGCACTGTGTGAATCGAGCGAGCGGACGGCTCGCTCACACAGCGGGGAGACATCGCAGGATCCAGGGGGAAAAGGTAAGTAACTTCCCCCCTGCATCCGCAACGCAAGCCCGAGTCTGGCTCGGGGTTACCGCTCCCAGCACAAAAAGCTGGCCCCGAGCCAGACTCGGGGTTACCGCCAAGGAGGTTAACCGCCGTACGGTATCCGTGGTGCACCACTTTTTGTTATACGGTGTCCTGTGTTTGTTTTGTTTGGTGTAGTTCGTCCCAGTATATTAAAGTAGAAATCCATTACTATGGATTTTTCTTGTTTTTAAAGAGAGATTTACCAATATCAATAAACATGTATTTGATTTAACTGACTCAAAAGACTCGATCTACATTTGTTACCTTAAAGTAGCCCCTTTATGAGTCCAGTTCTATTGGACTCAGCCCCCCCTTCTTTTCCGTATACATGATCCTGTACCCACAGATGATCCAGATGAAGGAAACCCCACTATAAAGCATGATCCAATTTGCTCCAGCAGCAGAGAAAAATTTCTTCCTGAACCCCCCTCCCCCAGGAAGAAATCGGATATTTCCAAACAGTGTCATTGGTTGTTAGGATGCAGACAGCTGAGCCACACAGTATTGTTGGTTGATAGGACGCTGGGGGCCGGGGCACACAGTATCATTGGTTGCTAGGACGCAGGTCACACAGTGTTATTGGTTGCTAAGACACAGGTGGCCAGGCTACACTGTCATCAGCAGACAGGATGCAAGTGGCTGGGCCACACAGTGGCACTGGTTGCTAGGACGAACATGGCGGTGCCATACAGTGTCATCAGTTGCTAGGACAATATCAAAGCTGACAGTGCTACCACCCTGTATAACTGTTAGATGAGCCAGTGCCTCGCTTTAAGCCTCTGTGAGACAGCAACCCGGAAAGGTACAAAACGGTCTTCTTTATTCAAAATATGGCGGGCTAGGGTGCCACACGGTGTCTTTGGTTGCTAGGATGCAGGTGGCTGGACCATACAGTGTCATCAGTTGCTAGGACACAAGTCACACAGTGCCATTGGTTGCTAGTAGGGATGAGCTCGATGTTCAGGTCAAACATGGGTTCAACTTGAACATCGGGTGTTCGCACAACAGCGAACGTTATGGGGCGTTCACAGGAAATTTGAGCGACACGGAGCGCCCCATAATGCACTGCGAGATCGCAGTGCATTGCGGTATGATGTTTGGCCAAAGCATGCACCTGACCTGCATGCTTTGGCCAATCCCAGTGTCCTCTGCTAAGAAAGCCATAATTGGCCAAATGGCAGGGTGCCTTTGGCCAATCATGGCTCGGGGGACCAAGTCCACGCCCCACACGATATAAGGCTGCTTACACGGCGGTGTGTAGTGTTGTTGGTGTGGACAGAGAGATAGCTTGAGTTAGATTAAGCAGACAAGTTATTCAGTTAGTGGCAGTATATTTGAGATATATATATATATATAATATATAGAGAGAGGGGGTGCCCAAGAAGGATAAGAAACTGGCAGTCATGTGCCCCCAGCTGCAGCATACTGCCAAGTTTGCTCCAGTGATGAGGAGGGAGGGGATGATGAGGTCATGGACTGTACTTGGGTGCCTGAGAGGAGGCACAACTCCAATGAGACAGGATGTTGGTTCTAGGGGGCAGCTTAAGGGCAGCCACCCTATTGCATCACACCGCAGAGCTCTGCAAGTGCAGGGCACTGCTGACTCCCCGCTGACTTTTAAAGGTTCTTTGGTGTGAGCCTTTTTCGACACGTGTGCAGCAGATCGGTCTATTGCTGTTTGCAATTGCAACCTATGACTGAAGCCGATCAAGCATGGCCAGAACAGCAGCCACTTGGGCACCGTGTGCTTGACCAGACATATGACGATCTGTCATGCAGTCCGTTGGCAACAGCACTTAACCCACATCAAAGAAAAAGGCGGACTTGCTCCTTATCTGGGATCTCCAACCCTACTATACCTCCAGTCCTCTCAAAAACCTGCACTGAAAGGAATGCAGGTATAGCAATAGGTGTCCCAAGTACTTGCAGCCAATCTGCTAGCAGTACACCACCAATTGATTTTAGCAGGTAAATTTCCCTACCCCAGTTGCTGAACCATAAAAAGAAATTCGGTCCCAGTCACCCACATGCTCAGCGTCTAAATGCTAGCTTGGCCAAATTGCTACCATTGCAACTGCTGCCTTTTCGGCTGGTAGACTCTGCCCCTTTCGTGAATTTGTGGAATGTGCTGTACTTCCAAAAAGACATTTATTTTCACGGAAGGCCATTTTAGCTCTTTACCGGTATATGGAAGGCAATGTTTTTGCCTCATTGGACAGGGCAGTCAGCAGTAAGGTTCATATTACCGCTGACTCATGGTCCAGCAGGCATGGGCAGGGACGTTACCTTTCCTTCACGGTGCACTGGGTAACTCTGCTGGCAGCTGGCAAGGATGCAGGACAGGGTTCAGTGTTGTTGGAGCTTGTTCCACCACCACACCTCCAGAATGCTAATGGTGATTCTGCCACAACTCTCTCCTCCACCCCCTCCTCTTTTTCCTCTATGGCCTCTTCCTCTGCAGATTTTTCCTCTGAACCAGCGGTGCTCCGTAAGCGTTCAAGGTGCTCCGCAAGCAGTTAGGCTAAAAGATGCCGTGCGGTGCTTGAGTTGGTCTGCCTAGGGGACTGGAGCCACACTGGGCAGAGATTCTGTAAGCTCTGCAGGAGCAGGCTCAGAGGTGGTTGACACCACGCCAGCTTCAGCCAGGAATGGTTGTATGCAACAATGGCACCAACCTTCTCTCCGCCCTCTGACAGGGACACTTGACCCATGTTCCATGTTTGGCACACGTCCTGAATTTGGTAGTGCAGCGGTTCTTGAGCAGGTACCCAGGCTTAAAGGATCTCCTGAGCTAGGCCAGAAAAGTCTGTGGTCATTTCCGCCAGTCATACAATGCCAGTGCTCGGCTGGCTGACATTCAAAGGGAATGCAACCTGCTCACCAACCGCTTCATTTGTGACATGCCCACCAGGTGGAACTCAACGTTGGCAATGCTGCACCAGCTGCACACACAGCAGAGGGCCATCAATGAGTACCTGTGTGAGTATGGCACCAGGACAGGGTCGGGGGAGCTTGGCTTCTTTTCGCCATGCTAGTGGCTACTGATGAATGATGCATGCACTGTCCTGTCACCATTTGAGGAGGCTGCAAGGATGGTGAGCATTGACAATGCATGCATCAGTGACACTGTCCCTCTAGTCTTCCTGCTGGAGCACACGCTTCGTTGAATCATGGACAGGGCACTTGAGGCAGAACAGCGGACGGCAGAGGAGGACGTCCTTTCCTCTCAAGGCCCCCTTTATTCAGATAGCATTCCTGCGGGCCTGCCAAACACACAGGAAGAAGAGGAGGATTGTGTCAGCATGGATGTAGAGGATAACACTCAGCAGCAGTCTTCAAGGGATGGTTTTCCGTCCCCAGAAACCCAAGGAGTTGTACGTGGCTGGGAGGAGGTAGTTACGGATCATGTGATCCTTAGTGACCCAGAGGACTCAGAATCAAATGCCTCCGCAATTTACACTGCATGGCCTCCCTGATTCTGCAAAGCCTGCAAAAGGACCCTAGAATTTGTGGTATCAAGAAGAGGGATCATTACTGGCTGGCAACCCTTCTTGATCCACGTTACAAGGGAAAGGTTGCAGAAATCATCCTACCTTTGCAGAAGGAGCAGAGGATGAAACATCTTCAGGAGGCCTTGAAGAAAGGTTTGCGCAACGCATTTCCAGACCCTGGGAGGTTATAATTTCCTGGTGCTGGACAACTTGTTGCAGAGGCTTCATTTAGTCAGAGGAAGAGCGGTGGAGAAGGTGGCCGGCTGACGATGCCTTTAAACAATTTTTCAGTCCTCAGCGCCAAGGTCTGATCGGTTCAAGTAACCATCGCTAGCGTCTGCATTACATGGTGCAGGAATATCTAGGGGCAAGAGCAGACTTGAAACCTTTCCAACAGAGCATCCACTGGGTTACTGGGTCTTGAGGATGGACCACTGGCCAGAACTTGCTCAATATGCAATTGAGCTACTGGCCTGTCCTGCATCCAGCATGCTTTCTGAACACACATTCATTCCTGATGGAGGGTTTGCAACAGATCAAAGAGTGCGCCTGTCCACAGACTCCGTTGATAGGCTCAAATTCATAAAAATGAATCAGTCTTAGATCAGCAGCTATCAAGCACCCGATGCTGATGTAACCGATTGAATTTGCTATGGATGTGGGATCCTTGAAGACTGCCTATGCTGACTATCCTATTCCTCCTCAATCTTGATGATGCTAGCTTCCAACAATATTTTTGGTTTAGGGCACCACCACCCAAGGCCCTCTATTTAACAGAGGCATGTAATTACAATTTTTGATCAATATTTCACAGCAGGGCCCGTTCCTGCACCCAACAAGAGCATATGTGAGGGGTTACAGTATTGTGAGACCACCACCACCCAAGGCCCAATTTTTCTGCCCCAGTTTAACCGCTTGCCAACCAGCCACCACAGTTTTACTGCGGCAGAAAGGCATGGCTGGGCAAAACAAAGTTATCTTACGTCGCTTGGCCTTTTGGCCACTAGGGGCGCACGCGCTCGCAGCATGTGCTCGGAGCCGATGCGAGTGCCTGGTGGGCGCGATGACCGGGCAACCGCGATCGCTCGTTAATTACATGCCCCTGTTTAACAGTGGCATGTAATTACAATTACCTTTTTTGTTTAAAATATTGGTGTGGGGTACCCCTTAATATCCATACCAGGCCTGAAGGGCCTGATATGGATTTTGGGGGGGACATTCACGCCATTTTTTTTTTGGTGTTTTTATCTATATTGCCGGATCCGACAATACATTACAGCTGCAAACAGTTTTAAATTACTTTTTTTTCTTTTAGAAATGTCATTTTGCTGTGGTACTGTTA
Source organism: Lithobates sylvaticus (assembly GCA_028564925.1). Classification (NCBI taxonomy): domain Eukaryota; kingdom Metazoa; phylum Chordata; class Amphibia; order Anura; family Ranidae; genus Lithobates; species Lithobates sylvaticus. The sequence goes on from CM053029.1 coordinate 28,180,974, forward strand.
TAAACACGGGAAAGATGCTCCACTTTACAGGCAGACCAAGGACACTCTCCAGGCACGATATTTAAAGGACTATTTAATTTTTATTTTTTCACTTTAAGCATTATTAAAATCACTGCTCCCGTAAAAACTGCCTTTTTAAAACTTTTTTTGCATAGATACAAGTCCCCTGGGGCAGGACCCGGGTCCCCAAACACTTTTTATGGCAATAACTTGAATATAAACCTTTAAAATTAGCACTTTTGATTTTTCACGTCCCGTAGACTTTAATTGTGTTTTGCGCAAATTTTTTGCATGTTCTGATGCAAACTGACCTGGGGGGTGTTCGACTCATCCCTATTTCCTAGAATGCAGGTCACACAGTGTCATCAGTTGCTAGGATGCAGGTCACACAGTGTCATCGGTTGCTAGGATACAGGTCACACAGTGTCATCAGTTGCTAGGATACAGGTCACAGTGTCATTGGTTGCCAGGATGCAGGTCACACAGACAGTGCCAGGACAAAGTCATCCAGTGCCCAGGGCAAAGATGGCAAACTGCGCCTCCCCTCCCCCATTTGTAAAGAAGGAGTGACTTATAGTTGGACTGTGATAGTGACGCTAACTGTAACTGACACTTTGTGGGAACTTACTAACTGCCACTGACCTCACCAGTGACACTAATGGCCCGTACACACGAATATCGAACGAAAACGATCGTCCGAGGAAGGATCGTCCGATTTTCGGATCGTGTGTACACTACTTCTGACAGCCGATCACGACCGTTCTTCCGATATTATTCGATCGGACATGCACGGAAATTTTCCTTGTACGATTCCAGATCGTACGATTTTCGTTTAGTCAGTATAGTTGTCGTCCGAAAATACAATACAAATACATTACAACACATGACATCACTTCCGATTTTTCTTCCTATCGTACGAGAATTTTCGTGACTTTATTGGCTATTCAACTTCTACTTGCGATTGTTAACCGAAAAACGGTCGTCAGTCGGTCGTCCGATATTCGGATCGTGTGTACGGGGCATAAGGCTCAGTTCACACCTAGGCCTTTCCGGATCGTGGGCGGAATCGCTGTGATTCTGCCCTCAATTCCCAAATCGCCGCACAGACATGCTTGTGATCCCCTTACTATCAAAGGCACACCAATCGCGGTGCGATTTTGTGGCAATTGTCCCCCCGACAAATTGCGTCAAAATTACAGGACGCCTGTTGCCCAAAAGAAGCTCCGGAAACGCCTAGGTCCTGAATGTAGCCTTATACACTGATCAGTGCTAATAATATGCACCGACACTGTACTAATGACAATTGCTGAGAAGGGGTTAATATCTAGGGCATCCAAGGGGTTAATTGTGTGCCTAACAATGTGTAATGTGTGTACTGTGTACTCATTTTTACCATAGACTGATTTGTTTGTTTTCCCTGTTTTGAAAGTGAACATTCCCTCTGTACAGAGCTCTGTGTTGATTGTCAACACAGGGCTCTGGGCTGTGATTGGACAGTCAATAGGTCCCGGCCATGAATCATTGGCCAGGATCTGCTGACAGACTCCCACTGTGTCAAATCACATGGGAGTAGGCAGGCGGGGGGGGGGGGGCCTGCACCCAAAACCCTAAGCCTAGGTTCACACTGTAGCGATGTGAGAACCAGTGAAATTCCAGCGCCGATTCCCGCATCTCTCCCGCAGGCAGTTCACACTGCCCTCTGCGAACAGCTGCGGGTGTCAAAACAATGTTAATGACACCCCCAGATCGGTTTGCAGATCGCAGTGTGAACTGTGGATTCGGACAGGAATGGGATCGCGTGGGTGTGAACACCCATGCGATCCTATTCCAGTGCTAGTTCAGCCATACAACTGTATGGTTGAACTCGCATTGCACAGACATCGGATGTGATCGGCACCACAGTGCAGGTGCGAATCACATGTGATGTCTGTGTTCGCTACACTGCGACCCTAGGCTGAAACAGGCAGTGATGTATGGGTACATTGCAGTGCTTGTAGCTGCCACCCCAGCGCAGTATATGTACTGTGATGGGTTGGCAAGTGGTTAATAACCAATGGTATTTGTAATATGCAGCATGAAGGGGTTAATGTGTATTGTCACTGATGGATTAGTGACAAGTGGCAGTTAATTAACCCCCTTGGGCTGCATTAGTGGCGTCAGTGTTAATTAACCCCTTCATGCTGCAGTCCCCCCCCCCCCCAAAAAAGGAGTTAAATTAATCTGCAAATGGCTTACTATTGCTTGATTTCTCCTCCTCCTCTAGATCACACTCGCAGCTCTGGTGTTTCATCAGATTAGGCGACCGGTCAGATTTTGAAACAGGATTGACGTTCCGTCGCGCCATCTTGCTACACCCCGCACTCAGCACTCTGTGCTCCTCTCCACTCCCAACTGGCCTCTCAGTGACGTCACCCTGGGACGGGACTAGGAAACGACTGTCGGGCGGAGATTGCTCCACCTGACAGGGAAGTAAACTGAAGGGCGGCTCGTTCTAGGCTTGTGCCAGGTGCAGGAGCGCACTCGGCACATTGTTGCATCTGACCGGCTGTGCTGTATTCTAGCACAGCCTGTGTGTACAGTCCAGGCACCACCGGCACTTCACCTGCGCCCCCCTTCCTCTAGTAAATTGTCCTGCCCAGGGCATCCGCCCCTTCCAGGCCACACCGTGTTATTGGTTGTTAGGACACAGGTGGCCAGGCTACACAGTATCATCAGTAGACAAGATGTGGCTGAGCCACACAGTGGCACTGGTTGCTAGGATGCAGGTCAGTGTCATTGGTTGCTAGGATGCAGCTCACACAGTGTCAATAGTTGCTAGGACTCGGGTCACAGTGTCATCGGTTGCTAGGATGCAGGCCACACTGTGTTATTGGTTGTTAGGACACAGGTGACCAGGCTACACAGTATCATCAGTAGACAAGATGTGGCTGAGCCACACAGTGGCACTGGTTGCTAGGATGCAGGTCAGTGTCATTGGTTGCTAGGATGCAGCTCACACAGTGTCAATGGTTGCTAGGACTCGGGTCACAGTGTCATTGGTTGCTAGGATGCAGGTCACACAGTGCCATTGGTTGCTAGGACATAAGTCACATTATTGGTGTTATTGGTTGCTAGGACATAAGTCACACGGTGCCATTGGTTGCTAGGATGCAGGTCACACAGTGCCATTGGTTGCTAGGACATAAATCACAGTGTCATCGGTTGCTAGGACATAAACCGCACAGTGTCATTGGTTGCTAAGACATAAGGCACCCAGTGTCATCGGTTGCGCTAGGTCATAAGTCACACATTGCCTGCTAGGACATAAATCACACAGTTTTATCGGTTGCTAAGACATAGGTCACACAGTGTCATCGGTTGCGCTAGGTCATAAGTCACACATTGCCATTGGTTGCTAGGACACAGGTCACATGGTGTCATTGGTTGCTAGGACACAGGTCACATGGTGTCATTGGTTGCTAGGACACAGGTCACATGGTGTCATTGGTTGCTAGGACACAGGTCACAATGTGTCATTGGTTGCTAGGACATAATTCACACAGTGTAATTGGTTGCTAGGACACAGGTCAAACTGTGTCATTGGTTGCTAGGACACAGCGTCATTGCCATTGGTTGCTAGGATACAGGCATCTGCAGCATTATAACAATGACACTGGTATGGACTCTCCAGCCTCACTGCCGCCCCCTAGTGTCCTGGTCGGGGCTGTGGCCCGTGTATTGGATGTACTATGGGGGGGGGGGGGCCTATGAGAACAATGTATATAGACGAGTATGGAGGGAAGACTGGAAAGGTGTGTATGCCGAGTGACCGGACACCGCCCCTCCTCCACACACCCATTGTCATCTCTCATATACAGAGACAGCGCAGTATTGTACGCGGAAGGGCAGGCGCCCACATCCAAGATGGCGGCGGCGGCAACTCCTATACTTGCAGCGTTCTCCTCAGCTAAAAGGACAGAAACAGGATGGCGCCCGTGTAACGACATATTCGGCGACCCATCGCAGTTTGCGACGGAAGTGACGTTTCGTCGCAAACTGCGATGGGTCGCCGAATATTTCGTGACACCCGCAACGCGATCACGTGACGTCATGTCTGAATATTCCTGAGGAGAATTCTCGTTCGGGGCGGGGCTGAGGTAGTGGGTGTGCCCGGGCGGTGGAGTAGCAGGATGGCGGCGTCGGGCAGAGTGTGGGGGAGGGTCGGTGCTGCATCAGGGGCCATGGCTGTCAGTCTGGGAACCTATAGAGTCCATGGTGAGACTGAGGGGAGGTGGGAGAGATCTGAGCCTGGCAGTGACCCCATTATGTATATATACAGGGGGTGTGAGGGGTTACAGGAACTTCTTATTATATTCTGTGCACTGTGCCTTTAAAATAAAGTCTGCACACACATTTAAAGTGACAACACCGTGGAGGTGCTCCACATACCAAACAGTATCAGTTTTTACACCGAACTGGTGTCCCCATCAGAAGATTCCTCTTTTCTTGTTATGGTGACAACTTACAGTGTTTGGATTTCCCATCACCTTTTATTCCGGTGACACCAAGTGACAGGGAGAGGGAATCGGCCCAATGGGGACATGGTCTACGCGCACTACCTTTACTGCCAGACACACCCTGCAAAGTCCCGGTCATTGTCAGCCATGACGGGTCAATTAGGGGTCATTGTCAGCCATTACGTGTCTATTGGGGGGTCATTATTCCTGGACATTGTGAGCCATGACGGGTCTATTAGGGGTCATTCTTCATGGACATTGTGATCAATGACAGGTCTATTGGGGGGTCATTCTTCCCGGCCATTGTCAGCAATGACAAGTCTGTTGGGGGTCATTCTTCCCGGCCATTATCAGCCATGACAGGTCTATTGGGGGTCATTGTTAGCCATGACGGGTTTATTAGGGGTCATTGTCAGCCATGACGGGTCAATTAGGGGTCATTCTTCCTGGACATTGTCAGCCATGACCGGTCTATTGGGGGTCATCTTTCCCGGCCACTGTCAGCCCCTGACGGGTCTACTGGGGTTCATTCTTCCTGGCCATTGTCAGCCATGATGGGTCTGTTGGGGGTCATTCTTCCTGGCCATTATCAGCCATGACGGGTCTATTGGGTGTCATTGTCAGCCATGACGGGTCTATTGGGTGTCATTGTCAGCCATGACGGTTCTAATGCGGGTCATTGTCAGCCATGACGGGTCTATTGAGGGTCATTTTTCCTGGCCATTGTCAGCCATGACGGGTCTATTAGAGGCCATTCTTGACGGTCATTGTCAGCCATGACAGGTCTGTTGGGGGTCATTCTTCCCAGCCGTTGTCAGCCATGACGGGTCTATTGGGGTCATTGTTACCGGATGTTGTCAGCCATGACGGGTCTATTGGGGTCATTGATCCCGGCTGTTGTCAGCCATGATGGGTCTATTGGGGGTCATTCTTCCCAGACGTTGTCAGCCCTGACGGGTCTATTGGGGTCATTCTTTCCAGACGTCAGCCATGACTGGTCTATTGGGGTCATTCTTCCCAGCCATTGGCAGCCATGATGGGTCTATTGGGGGTCATTCTTCCCGGTCATTATCAGCCATGATGGGTCTATTGGGGGTCATTGTCAGCCATGACGGGTCTATTGGAGTCATTCTTCCCAGACGTTGTCAGCCATGACGGGTCTATTGGGGTCATTCTTTCCAGACGTCAGCCATGACTGGTCTATTGGGGTCATTCTTCCCAGACGTTGTCAGCCATGACGGGTCTATTGGGGTCATTCTTCCCAGACGTTGTCAGCCATGACTGGTCTGTTGGAGGTCATTCTTCCCAGCCATTGCCAGCCATGATGGGTCTATTGGGGGTCATTCTTCCTGGTCATTATCAGCCATGATGGGTCTATTGGGGGTCATTGTCAGCCATGACAGGTCTATTGGGGGTCATTGTTAGCCATGACGGGTTTATTAGGGGTCATTGTCAGCCATGACGGGTCAATTAGGGGTCATTCTTCCTGGACATTGTCAGCCATGACCGGTCTATTGGGGGTCATCTTTCCCGGCCACTGTCAGCCCCTGACGGGTCTACTGGGGTTCATTCTTCCTGGCCATTGTCAGCCATGATGGGTCTGTTGGGGGTCATTCTTCCCGGTCATTATCAGCCATGACGGGTCTATTGGGTGTCATTGTCAGCCATGACGGGTCTATTGGGTGTCATTGTCAGCCATGACGGTTCTAATGCGGGTCATTGTCAGCCATGACGGGTCTATTGAGGGTCATTTTTCCTGGCCATTGTCAGCCATGACGGGTCTATTAGAGGCCATTCTTGACGGTCATTGTCAGCCATGACAGGTCTATTGGGGGTCATTCTTCCCAGCCGTTGTCAGCCATGACGGGTCTATTGGGGTCATTCTTACCGGATGTTGTCAGCCATGACGGGTCTATTGGGGTCATTGATCCCGGCTGTTGTCAGCCATGATGGGTCTATTGGGGTCATTCTTCCCAGACGTTGTCAGCCCTGACGGGTCTATTGGGGTCATTCTTTCCAGACGTCAGCCATGACGGGTCTATTGGGGTCATTCTTCCCAGACGTTGTCAGCCATGACGGGTCTATTGGGGTCATTCTTCCCAGACGTTGTCAGCCATGACTGGTCTGTTGGGGGTCATTCTTCCCAGCCATTGCCAGCCATGATGGGTCTATTGGGGGTCATTCTTCCCGGTCATTATCAGCCATGATGGGTCTATTGGGTGTCATTGTCAGCCATGACGGGTCTATTGGGTGTCATTGTCAGCCATGACGGTTCTAATGCGGGTCATTGTCAGCCATGACGGGTCTATTGAGGGTCATTTTTCCTGGCCATTGTCAGCCATGACGGGTCTATTAGAGGCCATTCTTGATGGTCATTGTCAGCCACGACAGGTCTATTGGGGGTCATTCTTCCCAGCCGTTGTCAGCCATGACGGGTCTATTGGGGTCATTATTACCGGATGTTGTCAGCCATGACGGGTCTATTGGGGTCATTGATCCCGGCTGTTGTCAGCCATGATGGGTCTATTGGGGTCATTCTTCCCAGACGTTGTCAGCCATGACGGGTCTATTGGGGTCATTCTTTCCAGACGTCAGCCATGACTGGTCTATTGGGGTCATTCTTCCCAGCCATTGCCAGCCATGATGGGTCTATTGGGGGTCATTCTTCCCGGTCATTATCAGCCATGATGGGTCTATTGGGGGTCATTGTCAGCCATGACGGGTCTATTGGAGTCATTCTTCCCAGACGTTGTCAGCCATGACGGGTCTATTGGGGTCATTCTTTCCAGACGTCAGCCATGACTGGTCTATTGGGGTCATTCTTCCCAGACGTTGTCAGCCATGACGGGTCTATTGGGGTCATTCTTCCCAGACGTTGTCAGCCATGACTGGTCTGTTGGAGGTCATTCTTCCCAGTCATTGCCAGCCATGATGGGTCTATTGGGGGTCATTCTTCCTGGTCATTATCAGCCATGATGGGTCTATTGGGGGTCATTGTCAGCCATGACAGGTCTATTGGTGGCCCTTCTTCACGGTCATTGTCAGCCATGACGGGTCTATTGGGTGTCATTGTCAGCCATGACGGGTCTATTGGGTGTCATTGTCAGCCATGACGGTTCTAATAGGGGTCATTGTCAGCCATGACGGGTCTATTGAGGGTCATTTTTCCTGGCCATTGTCAGCCATGACGGGTCTATTGAGGGTCATTTTTCCTGGCCATTGTCAGCCATGACGGGTCTATTAGAGGCCATTCTTGCCGGTCATTGTCAGCTATGATGGGTCTATTGGGGGTCATTGTCAGCCATGACAGGTCTATTGGGGGTCATTGTCAGCCATGATGGGTCTATTGGGTGTCATTGTCAGCCATGACGGGTCTATTGGGTGTCATTGTCAGCCATGACAGGTCTATTGGGTTTCATTGTCAGCCATGACGGGTCTATTGGGTGTCATTGTCAGCCATGACGGTTCTAATGCGGGTCATTGTCAGCCATGACGGGTCTATTGAGGGTCATTTTTCCTGGCCATTGTCAGCCATGACGGGTCTATTAGAGGCCATTCTTGCCGGTCATTGTCAGCTATGATGGGTCTATTGGGGGTCATTGTCAGCCATGACAGGTCTATTGGGGGTCATTCTTCCCAGCCGTTGTCAGCCATGACGGGTCTATTGGGGTCATTCTTCACGGATGTTGTCAGCCATGACGGGTCTATTGGGGGTCATTCTTCCCGGCCGTTGTCAGCCATGACGGGTCTATTGGGTTCATTCTTCTCGGATGTTGTCAGCCATGACGGGTCTATTGGGGTCATTGATCCCGGCTGTTGTCAGCCATGACGGGTCTATTGGGGTCATTCTTCCCAGACGTTGTCAGCCATGATGGGTCTATTGGGGTCATTCTTCCCAGCCATTGCCAGCCATGATGGGTCTATTGGGGGTCATTCTTCCCGGTCATTATCAGCCATGATGGGTCTATTGGGGGTCATTGTCAGCCATGACGGGTCTATTGGAGTCATTCTTCCCAGACGTTGTCAGCCATGACGGGTCTATTGGGGTCATTCTTTCCAGACGTCAGCCATGACTGGTCTATTGGGGTCATTCTTCCCAGACGTTGTCAGCCATGACGGGTCTATTGGGGTCATTCTTCCCAGACGTTGTCAGCCATGACTGGTCTGTTGGAGGTCATTCTTCCCAGTCATTGCCAGCCATGATGGGTCTATTGGGGGTCATTCTTCCTGGTCATTATCAGCCATGATGGGTCTATTGGGGGTCATTGTCAGCCATGACAGGTCTATTGGTGGCCCTTCTTCACGGTCATTGTCAGCCATGACGGGTCTATTGGGTGTCATTGTCAGCCATGACGGGTCTATTGGGTGTCATTGTCAGCCATGACGGTTCTAATAGGGGTCATTGTCAGCCATGACGGGTCTATTGAGGGTCATTTTTCCTGGCCATTGTCAGCCATGACGGGTCTATTGAGGGTCATTTTTCCTGGCCATTGTCAGCCATGACGGGTCTATTAGAGGCCATTCTTGCCGGTCATTGTCAGCTATGATGGGTCTATTGGGGGTCATTGTCAGCCATGACAGGTCTATTGGGGGTCATTGTCAGCCATGATGGGTCTATTGGGTGTCATTGTCAGCCATGACGGGTCTATTGGGTGTCATTGTCAGCCATGATAGGTCTATTGGGTTTCATTGTCAGCCATGACGGGTCTATTGGGTGTCATTGTCAGCCATGACGGTTCTAATGCGGGTCATTGTCAGCCATGACGGGTCTATTGAGGGTCATTTTTCCTGGCCATTGTCAGCCATGACGGGTCTATTAGAGGCCATTCTTGCCGGTCATTGTCAGCTATGATGGGTCTATTGGGGGTCATTGTCAGCCATGACAGGTCTATTGGGGGTCATTCTTCCCAGCCGTTGTCAGCCATGACGGGTCTATTGGGGTCATTCTTCACGGATGTTGTCAGCCATGACGGGTCTATTGGGGGTCATTCTTCCCGGCCGTTGTCAGCCATGACGGGTCTATTGGGTTCATTCTTCTCGGATGTTGTCAGCCATGACGGGTCTATTGGGGTCATTGATCCCGGCTGTTGTCAGCCATGAAGGGTCTATTGGGGTCATTCTTCCCAGACGTTGTCAGCCATGACGGGTCTATTGGGGTCATTCTTTCCAGACGTCAGCCATGACTGGTCTATTGGGGGCATTCTTCCCAGATGTCAGCCATGACGGGTCTATTGGGGGGTCATTCTTCCCGGCCGTTGTCAGCCATGATGGGTCTATTGGGGTCATTCTTCCCGGCCATTGTCAGCCATGATGGGTCTATTGGGGTCATTCTTCCCAGACGTTGTCAGCCATGACGGGTCTATTGGGGTCATTCTTCCCGGCCGTTATCAGCCATGACGGGTCTATTGGGGTCATTCTTTCCGGACGTTATCAGCCATGACGGGTGTATTGGGGGTCATTTTTCCCAGCCTAGGCTCTTCTATTTTTTCTGTATCTAGGTTCTCTTATTCTTCCCTTGCCTAGACTCTCCTATTCTTTTTGTATCTGGACTGTTCTATTCTTCCCTTGCCTAGGCTCTCCTGTTTTTTCCATGTCAGAGTCTTAGAAAATGAAACTCTTTTCCAGATGTTATATACTGTATACACACACACCAAAGACCCCGAAATGTCTTCACTCCTTCACTGCCATCTGGTAACTTGTATTGGTTAATCATCTGAAGTTCATGTCATTTTGTGTCTCTTGCAGGATGCAGAAGCAACAACCGGGATGAATACCTGAAAGAGGTGAGGCGTCCCCAATGCGGTTTTCATTTTGTAACACTGTCTGTAGAATTTTGACAAAAATTAATTGTAAGATTAAAGTGTTACAAAACTTTAGTGCACTTCAGTCTTATACTCACCTGTCGTACATCCAGAGAGATATCACCTCCCCTCCATCCCCTCCTCCGAGTCTTATACTCACCTGTCATACATCCAGAGAGATATCGGCTCCCCTCTATCCCCTCCTCCGAGTATCAGCTCCCCTCCATCCCCTCCTCGAGTCTTATACCCACCTGTCATACATCCAGAGTGATATCACCTCCCCTCCATCCCCTCCTCCGAGTCTTATACTCACCTGTCATACATCCAGAGAGATATCGGCTCCCCTCCATCCCCTCCTCCGAGTCTTATACCCACCTGTCATACATCCAGAGAGATATCAGCTCCCCTCCATCTCCTCCTCCGAGTCTTATACTCACCTGTCATACATCCAGAGAGATATCACCTCCCCTCCATCCCCCCCTCCGAGTCTTATACTCACCTGTCATACATCCAGAGAGATATCGGCTCCCATCCACCCCCTCCTCCGAGTCTTATACCCACCTGTCATACATCCAGAGAGATATCAGCTCCCCTCCATCTCCTCCTCCGAGTCTTATACTCACCTGTCATACATCCAGAGAGATATCACCTCCCCTCCATCCCCTCCTCCGAGTCTTATACTCACCTGTCATACATCCAGAGAGATATCGGCTCCCCTCCATCCCCTCCTCCGAGTCCTATACTCACCTGTCATACATCCAGAGAGATATCAACTCCCCTCCATCCCCTCCTCCGAGTCTTATACTCACCTGTCATACATCCAGAGAGATATCGGCTCCCCTCCATCCCCTCCTCCGAGTCCTATACTTACCTGTCATACATCCAGAGAGATATCAGCTCCCCTCCATCCCCTCCTCCGAGTCTTATACTCACCTGTCCTACATCCAGAGAGATATCGGCTCCCCTCCATCCCCTCCCCTGAGTCCTATACTCACCTGTCATACATCCAGAGAGATATCACCTCCCCTCCATCCCCTCCTCCGAGTCTTATACTCACCTGTCATACATCCAGAGAGATATCGGCTCCCCTCCATCCCCTCCTCCGAGTCTTATACCCACCTGTCATACATCCAGAGAGATATCAGCTCCCCTCCATCCCCTCCTCCGAGTCTTATACCCACCTGTCATACATCCAGAGAGATATCACCTCCCCTCCATCCCCCCCTCCGAGTCTTATACTCACCTGTCATACATCCAGAGAGATATCGGCTCCCATCCACCCCCTCCTCCGAGTCTTATACCCACCTGTCCTACATCCAGAGAGATATTGGCTCCCCTCCATCCCCTCCGAGTCCTATACTCACCTGTCATACATCCAGAGAGATATCACCTCCCCTCCATCCCCTCCTCCGAGTCTTATACCCACCTGTCATACATCCAGAGAGATATCGGCTCCCCTCCTCCGAGTCCTATACTCACCTGTCATACATCCAGAGAGATATCAGCTCCCCTCCATCCCCTCCTCCGAGTCTTATACCCACCTGTCATACATCCAGAGAGATATCACCTCCCCTCCATCCCCTCCTCCGAGTCTTATACTCACCTATCATAAATCCAGAGACATATCAGCTCCCCTCCATCCCCTCCTCCAAGTCTTATATTCACCTATCATACATCCAGAGAGATATCAACTCCCCTCCATCCCCTCCTCCGAGTCTTATACCCACCTGTCATACATCCAGAGAGATATCGGCTCCCTTCCATCCCCTCCTCCGAGTCTTATACCCACCTGTCATACATCCAGAGAGATATCACCTCCCCTCCATCCCCTCCTCCGAGTCTTATACTCACCTGTCATACATCCAGAGAGATATCAGCTCCCCTCCATCCCCTCCTCCGAGTCTTATACTCACCTGTCATACATCCAGAGAGATATCAGCTCCCCTCCATCCCCTCCTCCGAGTCTTATACTCACCTGTCATACATCCAGAGAGATATCGGCTCCCCTCCATCCCCTCCTCCGAGTCCTATACTTACCTGTCATACATCCAGAGAGATATCAGCTCCCCTCCATCCCCTCCTCTGAGTCTTATACTCACCTGTCATACATCCAGAGAGATATCATCTCCCCTCCACCCCCTCCTCCGAGTCTTATACCCACCTGTCATACATCCAGAGAGATATCACCTCCCCTCCATCCCCTCCTCCGAGTCTTATACCCACCTGTCATACATCCAGAGAGATATCACCTCCCCTCCATCCCCTCCTCCGAGTCTTATACTCACCTGTCATACATCCAGAGATATCACCTCCCCTCCACCCCCTCCTCTGAGTCTTATACCAGTCTGTAGTAGATCCAACAAGCTACTGATACTCAACCAGCCCCTCCTCCGAGTTTTATACTTTCCTCATTAGAACCCTGCAAGTGCAGCAGCTGATTGATAATTTATAAAATCACTCCCATTCACATTCACCCGGCAACATGGACACAGAGAAACAAACAGTTATTTCTTCAGAATAACAAGAGGTTTGGAATCTGCAACAACGTTTGTTAAATCCCCTGCAATGTACATAGAGGGGGGGGGGTTTAATGAGTCAACTACATTCTAGCTGATTTCTGCCGTAATCTTTATAATCCTTATACTAATAGAGAAGAGGATTTCCTAATCATTTATACTTCTGTTTCCTTCCAGCTGTTTGTAACCGGTAACCAGTACCACTTCCTGCACAGCCTGGCCTTATTGGCCGTGCCGCACTGCAGGCGCCCTCTGCTGGTAGGTCAGCCACTGTGTTGTCATTAACCATTTGCCACTTGCCCACAGTACTGAGAGCGGGCGGCAGCTACAGGCACTGCGATGTACTGGCACTTCGACATAGTGGATCATGGCGCTCGGTACTTGCCCACAGCTATCACATAGTACCTGGGCCAATCACGGCACCACATACCATGTGATTAGCTTAAGCCAATCTCAGATCACAATAGTAAAGCAAGCGCCGTTCATGACAGCTAAAACGATTGCTTATAACAGTGATCACCCCACTATGGTGACACTGAACTACTCTGATGAGAGCATGCAAAAAAAAATGTAAAAAATAAAGGAAATAAATATAGAAAAAAAAAAAGTTAACCACTTTCAGACCGGACCAATTTGCAGCCAAAGGACCAGGCCCCTTTTTGCGATTCGGCACTGCGTCGCTTTAACTGACAATTGCGCGGTCGTGCGACGTGGCTCCCAAACAAAATTGACGTCCTTTTTTTCCTACAAATAGAGCTTTCTTTTGATGGTATTTGATTGCCCCTGCGGTTTTTATTTTTTGCGCTATAAACAAAAAAGAGCGACAATTTTGAAAATAAAAACGCATTCTTTTTTACTTTTTGCTATAATAAATATCCCGCAAAAATATATAAAAAAAATTTTTTTTCCTCAGTTTAGGCCGATACGTATTCGTCTACATAATTTTGGTAAAAAAAAATCGCAATAAGCGATTATTGATTGGTTTGCGCAGAAGTTATAGCGTTTACAAAATAGGGGATAGTTTTATAGCATTTTTATAAATAATTTTTTTTTGCTAGTAATGGCGGCGATCAGCGATTTTTATTGTGACTGCGACATTATGGCGGACACATCGGACATTTTTGACACATTTTTGGGACCATTGTCATTTATACAGCAATCAGTGCTATTTAAATGCACTGATTCCTGTATAAATGACACTGGCAGTGAAGGGGTTAACCACTAGGTGGCAGTGTAGGGGTTACATGTACCTAGAGGCGTGTTTGTAACTGTGGGGGGGGGGGGGGGCGTGGCTGTCAGCTAGTGAATGCTGATCCCTGCTCCTATCACAGGGAGCAGAGATCGGCGTCACTAGTTGCTAGGCAGAACGGGGAGATGCTGTTTTTTTCCGCATCTCCCCGTTCAGCCTTCCCGTGAGACGATCGCGGGTATCCCCGTGGCGATCGAGTCCGTGGGACCCACGACCGGCCTCACGGGGGTCCCGACTGGCGCTGGCGGCGCGTGTCCGATGGCACGGCGGCATCTTAAAGGGGACGTACCTGTACGCCCTTATGCCTGTCCGTGCCATTCTGTCGACGTACATCGCCGTGCGCCGGTCGGAAAGCGGTTAAATGAAAAGTTAATCATTTTTTTTTTACTTGTTTCTTTTTACATGTTTTCATCAGTCAGTGTCCCTGATCACCGCTGCGTCAGTCATGTGATGATGCTGTGCTGCACTGGTGACAGTATTTACAAAACAAATAAAAAAGTCTTTTGATGGGTACTTGTACTGTCCTGGCATTTTCAGGTCTCAAGAAATTAGATTGTCCGTGAGTACATTCATGATTGATCAGTTTTCAGACATACAGTGCCATGAAAAAGTATTCATACCCCTTGAAATTTTCCACATTTTGTCACGTTACAACCAAAAAATGTCAATGTCTTTTATTGGGATTTTATGTGATAGACCAACACAAAGTGGAACATAATTGTGAAGTGGAAGGAAAATGATAAATGGTTTTCAATTTTTTTTACAAATAAATATGTGAAAAGTGTGGGGGGCATTTGTATTCAGCCCCCTTTACTCTGATACCCCTAACTAAAATCTAGTGGGACCAATTCCCTTCAGAAGTCACGTAAATTAGTAAATAGAGTCCACAAGTGTGTAATTTAATCTCAGTATGAATACAGCTGTTCTGTGAAGCCCTCAGAGGTTTGTTGGAGAACTTCAGTGAACAAACAGCATCATGAAGGCCAAGGAACACCCCAGACAGGTCAGGGATAAAGTTGTGGAGAAGTATAAAGCAGGGTTAGGTTGTAAAAAAAATCTCCCAAGCTTTGAACATCTCACAGAGCTCTGTTCAATCCATCATCTGAAAATGGAAAGAGTATGGCACAACTGCCAACCTACCAAGAGATGGCCGTCCACCTAAACTGACCGGGCCGGGCAAGGAGAGCATTCATCAGAGAAGAGCCAAGAGGCCCATGGTAACTCTGGAGGAGCTGCAGAGATCCACAGCTCAGGGGGGAGAGTCTGTCCACAGGACAACTATTAGTCGTGTTCTCCACAAATCTGACCTTTATGGAAGAGTGACAAGAAGAAAGACATTGGAGAAAGAAAGTCATAAGAAGTCCTGTTTGCAGTTTGTGAGAAGCCATGTGGGGACACAGCAAACATGTGGAAGAAGGTGATCTGGTCAGATGAGACTAAAATTAAAATTTTGGCCTAAAGGCAAAACGCTATGTGTGGGGGGAAAACTAACACTGCCCATCACCCTGAACACTCCAGCAAGTAGACTGGGGATGAATCAGGGAACTTCTGGACTGTACTCTCCTCTCCAACACGGTGGCCCATAAGGAATGGAAGACAAGAGGGGAACCAAAAGCGTAATACTGCTTTATTTTTAAACTTGTAAAAACATACAAATACCTGCTTACATTTAGTAGTGCCTCGTCCCGGCACTAGGGATGACCCGCATGAATGTTGGTGGGAGCTCACGCTGTGAGATCGGCGTGCGTTCCACTGCCACTGAGAGTCAAACCGGAAGCTCGGACCCGGGAATGCCTGCGATCGACAAACCAGACCCTCCTTCTCATCCCCAAAGCTCGATACAAATCTAAGGGAGAACGAAGATTCGCAGTACAGGGACCTCGGCTATGGAACGCTCTACCGAACAACATCTGCTTGGAAGAAAACCATCAGGCCTTCAGGAAAAAACTCAAGACCCACCTCTTCTAATATCGCAGGACAACAAGAGCAGACAAGCGCCTTGAGGCGATTCAGTTTGCATTTGCAGCGCTATACAAATCATTCATTCATTCATTCATTCAATGACGTGACCGGAATGCGCCTCGACGTACAGACGCTTCCTGATGACCTAGCATTACGAAACGTAAATTCAATTCTTTAGCATTAAAATCTTCAGTGTAAAGAACAAGGACTCCTGGAAGTGATGGTTCCACCACCATGTTTCACGGTGCGGATGCTTTTCTTCAGCAGGGACAGGGAAGCTGATCAGAGTTGATGGGAAGATGGATGGAGCCAAATACAGGGCAATCTTAGAATAAAACCTGTCATGCAGACAGACTAGGTCCGGCGGACCGGAATACGTCAGATAATTCGATCGTGGGTGGGCTCCAGCTGACTTTTTTTCCCAAAAGTCAGACGGACCTAGAAATAAAACATGTTTCAAATCTGTCCGACGGACTTGGCTTTCTAGCGTGCAAACCGTTTGTCTGTGTGCTGGTCCGACAGACTAAATACGACGCAAGGGAAGCTATTGGCTACTGGCTATTGAACGTCCTTGTTTAGTACCATTTACATCATCACGTTCTAAACGAACGGACTTTCGAACGGACTTAGTCCAGTCGTGTGTCCAAGTCCTTTCGTTCATCCATTGAAAATCCGTCGGGAAGACCGTCGGACCTAGTCCGTCTAAGTCTGGTCGTGTGTACGCGGCATTAGAGTCTGCAAAAGACTTGAGATTGGGGCGGGGGTTGATCTTCCAGTAGGACAACGACCCAAAACATACAGCCAGAGCTACAATGGAATGGTTTAGACCAGGGGTCTAAAAACATTTTAAACAAAGGGCCAGTTTACTGTTCTTCAGACCTAATGGGGGTCCGGACTGTGGTCATTGGGAGTAGAAAAGGTCCTGACGTTAGCAGGAATAAACAATGCCCCCTCTTTGGTTTCAGTGGGAGGAATAGCGTCCCATTATTGGTGTCATTGGGCCCCATTGTTGGTGTCATTGGGAGGAATTCTGCCCCTTCATTGGTGTCAGTGGGGGGTGGGATTATACGCCAATGTTGGTATCAGTGGATGAAAATAGTGTTCCAAGGGCTGGATAGAAGCAACCAAAGGGCCACATCTGGCCCCCGGGCCGCAGTTTGGAGACCACTGGTTTAGACCAAAGCATATTCATGTGTTAGAATAACCCAGTCAGAGTCCAGACCTAAATCCAATTGAGAATCTGTGGCAAGACTTGAAAATTTGCTGTTCACAGACGCTCTCCATCCAATCTGACAGAGATTGAGGTATTTTGCATAGAAGAATGTGCAAAAATGTCACTCTCTATATGTGCAAAGCTGGTAGAGACATCCCCAAAAAGACTTGCAGCTGTAATTGCAGAGAAAGGAGGTTCTACAAAGTATTGACTCCGGGGGGCGCCATACAAATGTACCCCCCACACTTTTCACATATTTATTTTTAAAAAAAATGTTGAAAACCATTGAACAAAAAACGGGACCCACCTGGTTGTAGACAAAGTGCTGCTAGCCCAATAACATATATGGAAAGAGACAAAATACTCCCAGGGGCCTATATACACAGCCTTTCAAGTAATAAAATACGTGTTTTGTATAAAAATATTATTTTATTTTAAATTGATATAAAAAAAATCATCATCAAATAAAGAGCAATATCAAATAACGGAAACAGGAGGATGGGGGAGATACATAAACAAAGACGGACAACAACAAGCGCTCTGGTGTACACACATTTTTGCATAATGGATGTCCAATATGACATTGACAATAAGCAATACACAAACAATATATCTGTGGAGGCTGCTGTTAAGGATAACCCCCAACGCGTTTCAATCTTAATATTATATTCAATCTTCTTCAGGGGGATATGAACATCTATAACATATCAATACATAGTATTATTATTCATCATAGAATTCATCATAATAATCAGAGAAGACTTTTTTGTGTTTTTATGGCCAAGTTGAAAAAAAAAATGTCTGCTCCATTTCTTTGGTGAAAAGAAATGGTAATAATATAATTATATTATATTATTTCCACCAAAGAAATGGAGCAAGGCCCATTTGCAGCCATAGGTCCTGTGAACTTTAAACTTAGTTAAGGTAGTTATGGGTTCCTAGAGGCTCCCTAGCTGCAGCCAAAATTCAGGGTTTCTGGACCCAAAGGGCCCCGAAATGACATTGCTGCAGATGGACACAGTTGAACGATTTTGGGGCCCCGTATCTCGGGGCCACTTGGTGCTAGGAACCCCAAATTTGGTGTTCAAACCCAGTGGAACTAGCACTACAACATATCCAAGCACTTTTCTGCAGCAGAGAATGACATTTTCCAAACCGACTTTGGGGCCCCCGTATCTCGGGGGCCACTTGGTGCTAGGAACCCCATCTTTGTATATGTTGTAGTGCTAGTCCCACTGGGTTTGCACACCAAAGGGTCCACTGGGGTTCCTAGCACCAAGTGGCTCCGAGATACGGGGCCCCAAAGTCGGGTCGGAAAATGTCATTCTCTGCTGCAGAAAAGTGCTTGACTCGAGTATAAGCTGAGGGGGGCATTTTCAGCACCCAAAAATGTGCTGAAAACTCGGCTTATACTCGAGTATATACGGTACTTTTCTTTTGTATATACCACAAAAAATAAAAACCCCAGAGGTAATTAAATACCACCAAAAGAAAGTTCTATTAGTGTGAAAAAAAAATGATATAAATTGTAATTTGTGTACAGCGTTGCATGGCCACGGAATTACCAGTTAAAGTAGCAAAAAATAGCCTGGTCATGAATAAAACCTTCCAGAGGTCAAGTGGTTAAATGATTTAAAAGGATATTCCACTCAGAACTGATATTCCAGTGTTTGGAACTCCCCACCTTATACCTGTCTGTGATCTCCTCTCACCCCTGGAACTCCCCATACCTCTGTATTAGTATCTGGTGTATGTACAGTGTTTGTGTATTTTATGTAGTGACTTGTGTGTGTTTGACCCCCTCCCAGGCGGGATCTCTACTGACATCGGGGATTGTTCTGTTCTGTGGGACGTTCTATTACCATGCCATGACCGGGAACTCCTCTCTTACCAAGGCTGCGCCTTTGGGAGGCACTCTTCTCATACTGGGCTGGGCGGCCATGGCCCTCTAACAAGTCTGACCGATCCTTCTCCCACCCCCGACCTTGTATCTCATATATATTATGCCAATACGAATTCCAAATCACTTGTTTATATCCTGTATATGATGTGGAATAATTTGTGAAATATATTTTATTATAAATCTATTTTTGCCTGAACAGCTCTTGACATGGAATGTTGTCTTTTACTTCATCCACACTGTTATGCAAACGTTTTAGGCAGGTGCGATGATAATGCTGTAAATGAAGAATGCTTTTCAGAAATAGAAATGTTAATAGTTTATTTTTTATCAATTACCAAAATGGAAAGTAAATGAAGAGAAATCCAAATCCAATCAATATTTGGGGTGACCGCCCTCTGCCTTCAAACCAGCCTCGGCTCCTCTAGGTAGACCTGCACACATTTTTTTGAAGGAACTCGGCAGGTAGGTTGTTCCAAACATCTTGGCGGACTAAGCACAGATCTTCTGTGGATGGTGGCTGCCTCAAATCTTTCTGCCTACTTCATGTCATCCCAGACAGACCCTATGGATGGTGAGATCAGGGCTCTGTGGGGGCCAAACCATCACTTTTAGGACTCCTTGTTGTTTACACTGAAGATTTTAATGCTAAAGATTTAAAGCGGGTGTATAGTCAAATTTTTGACTTTGACCTACAGGTAAGCCTATAATAAGGCTTACCTGTAGGTAAAAATTACTTCAGCGGCGCATAGGCACCGGGGATTCATGGCTGAGAGTCCGGCAGACGCCAGACCTTGCCAGGAAGAAGACTCCCACGTGCATGCGCGGGAGTTACGACATCGCAGCCTTCGACCACTCACAGCGCCGAAGCTGCGATACCCAGAAGACGAGGGGAGCATGTCAGCTCCCTCAGCATGGAGTGAGTGAGATGCCGGCGCATCGTTCTAAGGTAAGTACTTCATAATGAGCTTGTATGCGGTGCATACTAACTCATTATGCCTTTTCCCTTACAGGTGTAAAAAAAAAAAAAAAGTCAGCATGTTTACTCCCGCTTTAAATCTACGTTTCATAATGCTAGATCATTTAGGAAGTGTCTATACGTCGAGGTGCTTTCTAGTCACGTCACTTCCGGGTCCGAGCTTCAGGTTTGTCTCTCAGTGGCAGTGGAACGCACGGCGATATCACAGTGTGAGCTCCCACCAACATTCATGCGGGTCATCCCTAGTGCCGGGACGAGGCACTACTAAATGTAAGCAGGTATTTGTATGTTTTTACAAGTTTAAAAATAAAGCAGTATTACGCTTTTGGTTCCCCTCTTGTCTTCCATTCCTTATGGTCCACCGTGTTGGAGAGGAGAGTACAGTCCAGAAGTTCCCTGATTCATCCCCAGTCTACTTGCTCCTGAATTCCAATCTAGCATTCCCAGACCTTCTTTTTAAGTAAAGAGGTCATGAATATCTGGTGAGCAGGTTTTTCATTTGAGCACATTGGGTGTGACTTGGATCTCCTGTCAAGTGGTGAAGGACTTTCTGCACACTCTTCATTTGATTCGTCAAGTTTTTTCACTGAAGATTTATGGACTTTCAATAGACACTTTGTATATATTTTCACTTTCAGTATTTTATTTTTTTTATTACATTATTCCATGTCACATGGTCTGAAATTAAAAAACAAAATGGCGGCAACTCTGGAAATTCTTCTGTAATCTTTTATTATAACATGACCATTAAAATGTGACAGCTGATGCTTTTTGGCACTTATCCTTGCTTTAAGGCTAAGTGCCGAAATGCGTCAACTGTCAAATTTTAATGGTCATGTTAAAATAAAAGATTTATGAGGAATTTCCAGAGTTGCCGGCATTTCCTTTTTTATTCTAAAGTATCTCAGTTGGATGGAAAGAGGGCATCCCAAGCCTGAGCACCTGGAGTAGGTATGTCAGTCTTCTATTATCTCACCAGAGGCTTCACAGTCAGAACAGTACTTCTCTTGCATGCAGACATGGTCTGGAATTGTTTTGTTACATAGTAGGTTAGGTTGAAAAAAGACAAAATTGCCTGCTGCAATGCCAGCAGTGTTTTCTATCAAGATGGTCCCTTAACCCCAGCCTGAGAAATTCCAGGAGGAGAAGGCTTCAAGGACTCCACTTTTCCATCCTGCTGCCCAGACTAAGGACCCGGAGGAACCCATGGAGGAGTCTTGCATGAAGGGACCCAGTGGCCAGAAAACCAAGGGCAGCATAGAGGGAAAGGAGCAGAGCGGCACTCGAGAGAAGAGTGATGAGATGGCAAGTCTTGCAGGAAAGCACCTAAAGAAGGAGTCTGCTGCATTAGAGAGAAGAATTTCAGAATACAGGTCCAGCGAAGGAGGAGTTCGGGGCCAGGCGGAGTTGGCATATACTTCTGCCTCAGACCTGGTCAACATTGTTGGGTTCGGGTTCCCCGCTGGGAATTCAGACTTGCAGGTTATCTCCACTGGAGGAACTTCAGACCCAGAGTAAGCCATTGTGATGAGTCATTTTCAGGTTGCTTCTTAAATGCAAAGCTTGTAAAGAGCTCAGTCAGAAGGGCTGCTCTGTTTTCATATCTCGGGATTCTGATCTGAGTTTGCTCCCAATACAGAGATTCACTCTCTATTTGTCCAGTTTATCATTATCACTGAAATTAAAGTAAAGGAAAATCCCAAAATATGAGTTGTCTCCAGTACAGTAATAGAGGTGAAATCTTCCAATGGGGACACTAGTTCTGGTGATAACCAGGGATTCCCTCACTTTGGATGGATTTCCTCTCACTGCCTGTTTTGGCCATGAGAGGAAGTGAAGGGAAATCACCCCAATTGGATACATATGGCAGAAATAAACCTCTTACCAAAATAAAAATATAAAAGGTTTTCCCTTTAGTTCTACTTTAATCTTAAAGTGGATGTAGCCTGACTCCGGTTCCGGCGCCACATGGAACGACTGTAGTGAGACATCGCTCCCGCCAACCGCCACAGAAATCCAGCCAAAGAGCCTGCTAAAAGCACCGGGGAGGACCCCCACTCACCCCCGCTACCCTCGCAGACCCCATGGACAGGTTCGTGGAACGCTCATACGCCCTGGGCAGTCGCTTCGTCGGCACCCCCCACGGGAGACACAGCTCCGGCCTCAGCCAATATGGCGGCCGCCATCCCCACAACGGCGTCTCCGCCGCCACAGGCCCCAGATGCCCAGACACACAATCCCGCTGTGCCTGCAGGCATAGCACAGGAGGTGGTAGCCCTCCTGGGACCCACTCTGGCGGCCACTGTGGACGCAGCAGTGCATAGAGGGCTGGAGCAGCTTCACATAGAGCTGCAGGCCCAGGCGCAAAGAATATCCCAGACAGAGGAGAGAATATCACTCCTGGAGGATGACACCACGGCCCAATCTGCATTACTAGCACGCATCACAGCAGAAAATAGGGAGCTGTGGGAGAAATTAGACAGTCTGGAGAATCGCTCCAGGAGAAACAACCTCCGCATAGTAGGCCTCCCAGAGACTGTACCCAACAACAAACTGGCCAATATATGTGCCAAACTTATCCCAGAACAGCTAGGCCTACGCATACCATGCATAGTGGAGAGAGCACACCGCATTGGCCAACAAGCAGACAACAGGTCCAAACCCAGGCAAGTTATTGTCAGGTACCTGAACTATGCTGACAAGGAAGCCATCATGCAAACATTTTGCCGTGCACACACCCTGATGGTAGATGGGGCTAAATTACTGCTTTTTGCTGATTACTCCATTGAAGTGATGAAACAACGAAAAGCCTTCTCCTCAATATGCTCCACGCTGTATCACAACCAAGTGAAGTTCTCCCTGACGTACCCTGCTGTACTGCGCATTCAAACACGCTCAGGAGAACAACTAACGTTCACCTCACCCGAGGAAGCTGAGAGGTATTTTGACTCAACAGGCACTGAAACGGAACATGCCAGCTCTGCCGGGGAGCCTCCATTGCTGCTCAACACCCCTCTCTCCACTCCACGCAAGCAACAGCCTAGCCCCAACAAGCCACCATACAAGCGGATTCGCTTCACCCAACACCTGGATCGTTCTGGAAATCGCTGAAGTCAACCGCCATTATCATGGTGATCCCAGGCACAAAATGGGTAGTATCACTTTGTTTGTATGCACCTTTTGACCCCTACACATAGGGGTATACTAAGAGGAAGACATGAGACACTTTATTGTATCTTCTGTTCTAACCACTTGGAAGTTCCCTCTAGGTCGAGATGACTTGACCCTCTTAATCTAGGACATGGCAGATGGCCTAGAATCGCAGCTTGCCCCTTCGGGGCTCTACAGGCCTATTAGAGTTAATGACTGCCTTCTTCTATCTCACGTTGACGAACATTGCAGGGCGTTCTCCTACAGTAGCATTAATGCTCTTATACTCAGTTTTGTTGACAAAGTTGTTTTATATGGGTACAGAGTACATGTTCTTACATCCCACCTCTCCCCCCCCCACCCTTCCCCCCCTCCCCTCCGATTTCCGTAACATGCTAAGCACAGCCTGGTCAGACTATGCCTTCACTAATGCAATGCATCTCTCGGACCCGAACCTGTTTTGGGAAGCCGGAAAGGCCTTTCTTAGAGGGAAAATTATTTCCTATACTACACAGTTCAAACGAAATGCTAGACAGCGCTACTCTAGGGCTAGCGAGACGCACGAACAATTGACACTAAATCGCACGCCTGACAACATCAAGATTTGGAGGGAAGCCAAACGCGAGTTTGATTTCTGGTCCCAGCAACAAGAACTAGCCAAGGCATCTTACACTACGCTACACTTCCACAAATTTGGGAACAAAGCGTGCAAACTACTGGCGAGATTGTGCTCAGGGATGAAACACCCCACATATATCTCGGCACTTAAAAACAAAGACGGGGTACTACTGACGTCACCCTTGAATATAAGCAAGACGCTGGCAGAATACTATACTAACCTATACTCGGCAGACCCCGACCGTCCAGTAGAAACAGAAGCCCTTCTAGCTAAGATCAAACTCCCCAGAGTTCAAGGGGATCTCTTGGACTCCCTCAATGCACCTATCACCTTGGAGGACGTGCTAGAGACAATTAAGTCCTTGGCCTCCTCAAAGGCGCCAGGTCCAGACGGCTACACTGCCGAATTTTACAAGGCCACTAAAGATTTTATTCCAGAAACCCTTAAACAGGTCTTTTCAACCATGTGGAAAGGGGGTCCTTATCTCCCCACGGGAACTCAGGCACATATCAGGCTGATAGGCAAAAAAGACAAAGACCCCACACTCCCAGGATCCTATCGACCGATTTTGTTAATTAATGTTGACGCTAAAATCCTGTCAAAAATAATCGCATCGCGCTTAGCCCAAATACTCCCGTCTCTACTGCACACGACCCAATCAGGGTTTGTTCAGGGCCGCTCTGCCACCCTGAACATCCGCAAAGTTCTCATGGCACTAGAATACGCTAAATCAAACCCAAAGCAGGAAGTGGCCATAATGTCGTTAGATGCCGAAAAGGCTTTCGACAACATTAGCCTCTCCTGGTTGTTCAGGGTAATGTCGCACTTCGGCTTCTAAGGCCCGATTCTAACCTTTCTCCAACGAATGTACGAAGCACCCTCGGCACGACTCATCACCCCTGACTTCATGTCAAATACGATTCCCCTGACCAAAGGAACAAGACAAGGATGTCCGCTGTCCCCGCTTTTGTTTAACATTGCGATTGAACCCCTATCAAGACTACTTAACTCACCAGACGGCATTAGTGGAATCAGAATAGGGGACCAGACCTTCCGCTCAGCTCTCTTTGCAGACGATATACTTTTGTTCTCCACAGCTTCCCTAACTGACTTTACCAGACTCAAGGAAATCTTCCACACCTTCCGAGAATGTTCAGGGTTACGTATAAACTTTGATAAGAGCGAAATACTGTCACTGAGACCCAAAACGACTTCTAACTGGAAACTACACTCGCCACTAACTATTGCCACACATCATATAACTTACCTGGGTATACGCATTGGTCGCGAACCTTCTTCTCTATACACGTTGAATTTTCCGCCATTGATAACTAAAATTGTAAAGGAGTTGGGAGGTGTAATCTCTTTAAAATGGTTTCATTTGCACGCCTGCTTTATCCTATGCAGACCATTCCACTATTGATCAAGCATAAGGATGTAAATTTAATCCACAAAGCATTATCTAGTTTTCTTTGGTCTCGTAAGAAACCACGAGTCTCCCTGCAAAAGATGTCTCTCCCTAAGTCTGAAGGGGGGGCAGGCTTGCCCAATATACGTTTTTATAATTTAGCATGTTTACTTAGACAGGGACTTGACTGGCTATCTGGCAAGTCCAGATACTCAAATACCGGCCTAGAAGAGACAGCAGTGCTCCCACATAACCTACCGGCCATCCTACACTCCAACCCCAACAAGCTGGCAATACACCTCAAATCGAACGTGATTATCAGAGACACAATTATAGCTTGGAGGGAGATACGGAAACTCCTGGGCCTACCCTCGAGCATATCTCGCCACCTACCAATTCAAGGGAACCCAATGTTTCTTCCATCTACTCTACACGAAGTTTTCGCACAGTGGCATACTAAAGGGCTCAACAAAATCACCTCACTGTTCCTCAATAGTCCGGGCAAATTTAAACCCTTCCAAGTGTTAGCGAGGGAGTTCTCTCTCCCAGCAACCCACATCTTCTACTACCATCAACTGGTCAGCTACCTAAGGACCAGCTACATATCCAGTACTGACCCCCTTCAAAAGTCATTCATAAAACGCAATTCAAAATCACGCACAGAGCATACTACCCATTCCGAACTGACAAAGCTGATCCAACGCAGGAATGCTGCCCGTGGTGTGCAACACCACGACCCACTTTGCGGCATCGCCTCTGGGAATGTCAGCCCATCTCTACATACTGGGACTCTATACTCCAATACATATATGACATTACTAAAGTGCACATCCCGAAGGGTCACCTGATCTGTTTGTTTGGACATCTGACTTTTTCCACCCACTGAAACGGAAAACGCCCCGCACCACATTCCCCACTGGGCCCAGGTGTGTCTCTTAGTGGCATGCAGATTGATTATGGCACAGTGGATCAAGACGCCACCGCCAAACCTACAGATGACCAAAAAAGCCCTCCTATCGCTCTTCTACCTCGAAAGACTGGACACTATAATGTCAAACTTCCAAACTAGCACACGTTTTTTTATCAGATGGCGTAAATTTATGGAGAGTGAATTTTCAGAGGAAACCTTGAGAGATATTATGGAGCCATTCCGATACACTGAGTGGTACCTCAAAAGGGAACTCACTAATTAGTTGGGTAGACTCAAACTACCCAACCCGTCAGACCCTCTGCATACCTCCTATACCTGATCACACTACTATAAGTGCAAGTCCCTTGGCGTCCATGGAACAATCTCAGAGTCCTTACCAGGTTTTGTCTTTCAAGGCCACCCTGACTAGCTTAGTATATACAGTAAACCCCCCTCCATCGCTGGGGTTATGTTCCGGACCCACCCGCGAAAAGTGAAAAACCGCGAAATAGAAAGACCCTATTTAAATACACCCTAGGCATGTTTTGTTAATTTTTTAATAGCATTTAAAGGTCTTTAAACACACTTTTATGCAATAGAAACACATTAAAGATAGAGAGAGAGATCAAGAGGATTTTTAAAACACAAAAATATTGTCTTAACAGTACAGTATATTGTACAGTACAGTAAAAAATAGAGTACATAACTGCGAAAATGGCAAAATATTACCACAATATCAGAATAACGGGTCCTAATTAAAATACCGCGATATACCGGGACCGCAATAACTGAACCGCAATATAGCGGGGGTTTACTGTATAGATATCATTACATCCTTAATAACGTTGCTTCCACTCCTGCAGGCATTGTATGTGATATATTGCGCAACCTTACCATGTTTTTTTTGCTGTTTTCTGCACAGTTTGTATACCAAATATCTTTGTTATGTTTGAAAAACCCTATAAATATTTTTCAAAAAAAAAAAAAAAAGTGGATGTAAACCCAATGTCATCCTTTCTAAACTACTGCCATAGGGGTTATCTATAAGGATATACATGCCTCCTGCATGTATCTTTACCTGTCAAATGTCTCCCCTCTGTCTGTTATGAGACCCGAAAAACTGCAGATTCTGTGGTTGGGTCTGGAGCCCGGTGGGTGGAGTCGTAATGTCAGTAGACTCCCCGCCCACCTCTACACTCCCCTTGTCAATATGCATTTTCTCCTGTGTATTTCTTACACTAAACTTCTGCTATGTTCTCTAACATCCAGTGAAAAGACAGGAAAGTAACCACATAACTTCAGCATGCCCAATTATGCTGAGGTGTTGAACATCCAATCCTGGCAGAGCAGCAGAAGAAAGGAGTGGGAGGCAATGAAAAAATAATGCATGTCTCTTAGGCTAGTGCACGAGATATGTAAATCACCTATCACTCACAGCAAGGGGGAGGATTTGACAACGTTTTTCTCTGTTTGTCAAGATTTATCTCAATGAACAATAAAAGAGGATTCCTCAGAGCTGGATTAACTCTTTGTGGCAAGACTGGGCTCAAATGAGGAAATCGTATACTCTACATTATGAGATCAAAAAAAAAAAAAATTCGGGTTTACATACACTTTAAACCATCTTACCTGCTTAAAGTTAAAGTGGTATTTAACCCAACTCCCTTGGGTAGTATATTGCAGCTCCACAATTATTAGATGCAGTAGCTTTATTTGTTGTTGTTTTAGGCTTTTTTTTTTTTCCTTTTTCATCTCCTTCCAAGTAAGTCTGTTATTTTTAGACTTCCTTTAACAGACCAAGCTGTCTGGTAAAAGTGGAAGTTAGAGGGTTGGGACAATCCATTTACCACTGATAGGGGTGGTTACGTAATATTTATGTTTATGTAAAGCCTTTATCCCAAAAGAAAAGAAAAATATGTTTCATTAAAGGATAGGCTCACTTATAAAAATAATTAGAAATGTAATAATTTTATATATATATATATATATATATATATATATATATATGTATATATTATAATTTTTGTCAGGTAAAGAAAATGTGAATTTATTTTTCCTAGTAGACTGCAGAGCATTGCATCCGCGATCAGCAGGTACAATGTCAGGCTCCTGCAGACATTTAGCACAGATGTCTGCCCGTACTTCTTGTACTTGTTACTGAGGTACAGGAAGAATCAGTGAACTATGAGGATGCTCATCTATGTTTCAGCAGAGGTATGGAGGCCTCCCCTCTGCTGCCGGAACCAGGGGCGTAGGTACCACAATGCAAATAGGGCATTTGCCCTGAACGGCGCCCCCAGGCAGAGGGGACACTATGAGCAGTAGCATTGCTATGGGGGTGCGAGCTGTACCCGGGTGACACCCATCAAAGGGGTGGCTGCAGGCTGACCGATCGATGACAGGGGAGCAAAGTGGAAGCAGGAGGCGGTGGTGGCTGCAGCCTCAAATCACGGAAGTAGCTCACTTAACCGCTTCCCGACCGGCCACTGCATATATACGTCAGCAGAATGGCACGGGCAGGCAGAATCACGTACCTGTACGTGATCGTGCATGTGCCTGCCTGTGGGTCGCGCGCGCGCCGCTAGCGGCGCGCTCGCGACCCGGTCGGGAGCTCCGTGACCCCGGCCGCGGGACCAGCGGACCCGATCGCCGCTGGTATCCCGCGATCGGGTTACGGAGCGGAAGAACGGGGAGAGGTCTATGTAAACAAACCTCTCCCCGCGCTTCCTACACTGACTGTCAGTGATCGGCGGTTCCCTGTCATCGGGAACGCCGATCAATGACGTCAGACGTACAGCCACGCCCCCCTACTGTAAAAAAAAAACACAACACGTCACACTGACTCCTCCCCGCCCCCTAGTGGCTAACCCCCTAACTACAACTGATTGCTGTATAAATGACAAATGTCCCAAAATGTGTCAAAAATGTCCGATGTGTCCGCCAAAATGTCGCAGTCACAATAAAAATCGCTGATCGCCGCCATTACTAATAAAAAAAAAAATATTAATAAAAATGCTATAAAACTATCCCCTATTTTGTAAACGCTATAACTTTTGCGCAAACTAATCAATAATCGCTAATTGCGATTTTTTTTTTACCAAAAATATGTAGAAGAATACGTATCGGCCTAAACTGAGGAAAAAAAATGTTTTTTTATATATTTTTTGGGGATATTTATTATAGCAAAAAGTAAAAAATATTGCATTTTTTTCAAAATTGTCGCTCTATTTTTGTTTATAGCGCAAAAAATAAAAACCGCAGGGGCGATCAAATACCACCAAAAGAAAGCTCTATTTGTGGGAAAAAAAGGACGCCAATTTTGTTTTGGAGCCACGTCGCATGACCGCGCAATTGTTAGTTAAAGCGACGCAGTGCCGAATTGCAAAAAGGGGCCTGGTCCTTTGGCTGCCAATTGGTCCGGGGCTGAAGTGGTTAACAGTGCAGGTCCCAAGTCCCAAGCTGTGATTGTGCCTCGGCAGCCTCGCTACTGTACACAGCTGGTAAAAACAAGCCGTTATGTTTTATATTTTTATGGAATTCAAAACTGGAAAAGCCAGAGAAAGATTTCATATATATGGAGGGAAGTTTTTATAATAAAATGCAGATTTTAACGTGTGGGAGAAAATACAAAAAAAATTTAAAACAGAAACAAAAGTAGTTTTTTATACACACACACATATATATAACTACTTTTGTTTCTGTTTTAAATAATTTTTTTACGTTTGATGTCATTTTTTGATTGTTTTTTTAGCCAGTTTGCGTCTGGAACTATTTTTTTGAATATGTTCTCCCACACGTTAAAATCTGCATTTTATTTTTTTTCAAGAAAATGACTTGGAACCTCCAAACAATGATATATTTTCTGAAAGCAGAGGCCCTGAAGAATAAAACGGAGGCAGTTGCAAATAGTTTTTTAGTTGCGATATTGGCGCAGCTATTTATTTCACTCATATTTTCAGAAAAAAAAAAACAACATATAAAAGTTATTTTTAATGCACGCAAGCACAATATATTACCCATTTATTTAGTAGAATATAAAAGATGAGGTTGCATTGAGTAAATAGATAGCAAACATGTCAAGCTTTAAAAATTGTGCATGCCTGTGAAATGGCGAAAAAAGACGTTGCCCAAAATGGTTTATAGGTGATGTTTTAGAAGCTCTTATGCCGCGTACACACGATTGGAATTCCGGCCAGAAAAAGACAGATGAGAGCTTTTCATCGCAAAATGCGACCGTGTGTAGGTTCCATCGGAATTTTGCTGGACGAAGTTCCGACGGCAAGAAATTGAAAGCATGTTCTCAATTTTTCAGATGGAAAAGGTTTCTATCGGAAATTCAGATCGTCTGTAGCAATCTGATGCGCAAAATTCCTACGCATGCTCGGAAACAATTAGACACATAAGCATTGAATTTGGCTCGTTGTAGTGTTGTACTTCACCGCGTTCTTTACGGTCGAAATTTGGTGTGACCGTGTGTAGGCAAGTAAGTTTGAGCGGAATTCCGTCGAGAAAACCGTCAGAGCTTTTTCCGACGAGAATTCCGATCGTGTGTACGCGGCATTACAGATCATTAAAATCTGCATTTTTTTTATTTTTCAAGAAAATGATTTAGAACCCCCAAACACTGACATATTTTCTGAAAGCACCGGCCCTGGAGAATAAAATGGTGGGAGTTACAAATTTTGTTTAAGTCGCAATATTTGCACAGCTATTTATTTCACCCATATTTTCAGTAAAAAAAAAATTAAAAAATTAAATATATATATATATATATATATAATTATAATTAATTTTTAATGCACACAAACACAATATAATACCTAATAAAAGATGAAAAATCCTATCCATATACAATGTTGTAGAAGCACTTACAGGTCATTAAAATTGAGTTGACCATGAATTATGGCCCTCACTGCGAAGTTTGTGGTGATATCTTGTCTATGTATTTGCATACACATGCATGTCCTATGCTCCTGTTTGTATTTGCACATATGTGTGGGGGGGGATGGTGCTTCTATATTTAAATATATATATATATATATATATATATATATTTTTTTTTTTTTAACACTTGTTTATATTAAGCTTTATTGCTATCACACAGGACTCGGAGTAACAAGCTCCTATGCCTATGGGATAGCATTAGGCAAAGGACATGTCCTCTTTATGGAGACATCAGGGGTCTATTGGACCCGGGATATTTCCCATGCAGCAAATCAAGCACAGATCAGGCTGGCTATTGAAGTGAGTTTGCGTCTGAAAGATTTTACATATGAATTTCCTTTTTATGGTCTTCTCACTTGCCCCCCCCCCCCCCTCGCTCCCCACTTTTTGCTGGCTAATTAATTGTGTCAGGCATTCCATCCAGAAAGTGTATTTTTTAAGCGTGATTTATTTAATATTAAAACTTTTCTATAGTACAAAGTTTTGTAGAATGCTAAAACTTCAATGAATAATAATTTCCTGGGGGTCAGCATCCCAACCATTATCATACCAGAAGAAGAGGACAAAGAGAAGAGCCGCACCCCGGAGAATATTAATACACAATATTTTTTATTTTTTTTGCTATTCAGCACTGTGCCATTTTAACTGGTAATTGTGCTTTATTCCTATTGTGATCTGTGATTGACTACAGCTAATTTAGAAAAATAGCCGCTCAAACCTATCCAGTCTGTGGTTAACGTGTAAGTTGGCCTCAGCTTTGTACCACTCCACATGTTACGTCCTCTGACATGTCTCTCCCCACCCACCGAGGCTTAGTTATAGAGGTAAATGGCAGAGGCAGGACGGAAGTACTTATTCATCATTGGCCATGAAAATCAGAAGATGAACGCGTGAATAAATGAAAAATGGAGGAATTACATTGAAAACTGAAAGAAAAACTGACAATATGTGAGGGGACGATAAAAAAGGAATGAGTGATTATTGAAGAATGTTTTGATGCTGAAAAGTAATGCAAAAAAGTTAAGATTTTTTAACCACTTGACGTCCACGCTATAGCCGAAAGACAGCTACAGCACGTACCTCAAATGCCGGAAGGGCGTTAATGTACGTCCTCCCATTCTCGCGCCGCACTCTGTGAAAGTCAGCAGCTACAAATACTGCAGCTGCTGACTTTTAATAAATGGACACTTACCTGTTCCAGGTTCCAGCGATGTCGGCAGAAAATGACGAGCAATCGTTTGTCTCCCGGCTGCCCCCACCGCCATCCTCTGTCAGGGAATCAGGAAGTGAAGCGTTGTGGCTTCACTGCCCGGTTCCCTACTGCGCATGCGCGAGTCGCGCTGCGCGTCTTTACTGGTCCCCATTGTGTCATGGGAACTGTGTGTTTTACAGGACACAACGGGGGGGCGGTCATCTGTGGATAGGGGCGGGGCAGCTGCGGCTAGCCAGTCCCGGAAGTGGGTGCAGATACCTGGATTATACAGGTATCTGCACCCCCCTCCCCCTGAAAGGTGCCAATTGTGGCACCGGAGGGGGGGGAGGAATCCGATAAGCAGAAGTTCCACTTTAGGGTGGAGCTCCGCTTTAAGACTCAGCTGATCGCAGGGTAAAGGGCCAATCACAGCGGGCCCTTTACCACGTGATCAGCTGCCAGCCAATGACAGCTGATCACGGAAGTAAACAGAAGCCGGTTACCGGCTTCTTTTTCTCTTCACACTGTCCGCGTGAAGAAAAGAATAAAGCCGGTAACCATCTTCAGTTAGAGGGACATCGGTCCCCTAAGTGCCAACTAGTGCTGCTAATCAGTGTCCTCTAGTGCTGAAAATTCATGCCCATCAGTGCCCATTAGTACTGCTAATCAGTGCCACCTATCAGTGCCCATCAGTGCCTCATCACCAGTGCCACCTCTCAGTGCTGCCTATTAGTCCCCATCAGTGCTGCCAATCAGTGCCTCATCATCAGTGCCTCCTGATCATTGCCCACCAGTGCCACCTATCAGTGCTGCCTATCAGTGGCACCCATCAGTGCAGCCTCATCTGTGCCTCCTGATCAGTGCCCTCCAGTGCTGCCTCTTCAGTGCCCATCAATGCCGCCTATCAGTGCTGCATCATCAGTGCCCATCATCAATGCAGCCTCATCAGTGCCTCCTGATCAGTGTAACCTATTAGTGCTGCATCATCAGTGCCTATAAGTGCCACCTCATCAGCGCCTATCAGTGGAGGAGAAAAATTACCTGTTTGCAAAATTTTATAACAAAATATGAAAAACTTTTTTTTTTTTCAAAATATCTAAATCTTCAGTATTTTTTTGCAAAAAATAAAAAACCCATTGACGATTAAATACCACCAAAAGAAAGCTAAAGATAAAAACGTCATATGTGTACAGTTTAGCATGACCACGCAATTGTCATTCAAATTGGGACAGTGCTAAAAGCTGAAAATTGGCCTGGGCAGGAAGGGGGTACAAGTGCCCTGTAAGAAAGTGGTTAACAAGGATTGAAAAGTGAAAGAAGTGAAAAATAAAAAAAAGTTTTAGTGGGAAAAAAAAAAAATGTAATGATGATCATAAAGAAAGGTAATGTAATGATAACAATAAAAGAATAAACAAAAAACAGATGCATAATGAGTAAAATAATGAAAGACACTGTGTGGTGAAATGAGAAGAAAATAATGTATGGTGTTTATTTGTTGTGAAAAAATGTGTAAAAATAAGGAATTCTTTTGAAAAAATAGAATAAAAATAAGATGAAAAAGACAAAAATAACTTACCGTAATTTTCCTTTCCTGATGGACTCCATGGCAGTCTACGTGTTGATTAACCCCGCCCACTCTCCAATGCTATAGGACCCCGCTCCCTTAAATTTGAGCTCACAGCCAGAGACTGCGTTCCGTAACTAGCCAACTCTTAACCAATGGGTGGGAACTCCGTCTGCCATGGAGTCCAACAGGAAAGGAAAATTACTGTAAGTATTTTATAGGAAATTTTCTGTTTTTCTGACAGACTCCATGGCAGTCTACGTGTGGGAAATAACTAGCCAAACCACACGGTATGCTGATCAAAAAAGAAATGTAATGTGCCCTGTCAACCGACAGGATTCTTAAAGTTCACAGATGATAGCGAAGCAGGTTCTATGCAATACTGTGACATAAAGGTATTAATGGAGGCCCACGAGGCCGCTTTGCAGATGACACCTGGAGCCACATGCCGGGCTGCTGCCCAGGAAGCCGCCATACCCCTAGGGGAATGAGCCGTCACCACCTCTGGAGGAGCCAAGCCCTTAGCCCTATAAGCCTGCTGGGTGGATTGGAAGACCCAGGCCGCAGTCGTTCTGTTATTGTTGCTACATGGTGTTAGAAATCCTGATCTTATACATATTTTTCGATATTGTGGACTACTTATGGGAAAGATCTCGGGGAACCGTGACTTTTGGCTACTCCTGCATGTCAGACTATATTGGCCCTATCCACTGTGATCCACCTATACAGTCTTATGCCCCGTACACACGGTCGGATTTTCTGATGGAAAATATTCAATGGGAGCTTGTTGTCGGAAATTTCCGACCGTGTGTAGGCTCTATCGGACATTTTCCATCGGAAATTCCGAGACAAAATTTGAGATCTGGATCTCAAATTTTCCAACAACAAAATCCGTTGTCGGAAATTCCAATCGTGTGTACACAATTCCGACGCACAAAATTCCACGCATGCTCGGAATCAAGCAGAAGAGCCGCACTGGCTATTGAACTTAATTTTTCTCGGCTCGTCGTACGCGTTGTACGTCACCGCGGTCTTGCCGATCGGAATTTCCAACAAGATTTGTGTGACCATGTGTATGTAAGACAAGTTTGAGCCAACATCAGTCGAAAAAAATCCAGATTTTGTTGTCGGAATGTCTGATCGTGTGCACAGGGCATTAGGATGGATATGGCTTCTCAATCCAACCCCAGGGACTATGAATATTAACATTGAACTCTCTTTGTTCTGACATGGGAATTTATAGATAGGCAACTCCTATCCTCATATTGATTAGTGGTTCCAAATGAATAATAACTACTGCAGTAGGGAAGAGACACAAAAGATACACTGCATCTTTCCAAATAACAGTTCTGCTTTATTATGACGCAATTGAAGGTTTTTATACACATGATTATGTAGGTATCACATTAATATTACAATTGTACTTTTATGGTAACAAGGGGCGTAACATAGGCAGGCTAATTCTAATCAAGACTCGAAAGAATGCAAACATGTGATGAAAACATTATTAGTGCCGTGTGCACAGTGAGGGCAGTGTGCAATACAAATAAAATAGAATACAACTATATACAGTACTTACAAATTTCCTTTACAGTTCGTTGCAAGCAGCCCCCACTGTCAAACCATAACAGAGTATTACTGGCAACAAAAGTGAGTACACCCCTAACTGAAAATGTCCAAATGGGGCCAAATTTGCCATTTTTCCTAAGTGTCATGTGACTCATTAGTGTTACTAGGTCTCAGGTGTGAATGGGGAGCAGGTGTGTTACATTTGGTGTTTAATTTTAATTCTCACTCTTTCATCCTGGTCACTGGAAGTTCAACATGGCACCTCATGGCAAAGAACTCATTGAGGATCTGAAAAAAAGAAATGTCGCTCTACATAAAGATGGCCTAGGCTATAAGAAGATTGCCAAGACCCTGAAACTGAGCTGCAGCATGTTGGCCAAGACCATACAACCGTTTAACAGGACAGATTCCACTCAGAACAGGCCTCACCATGGTTGAGTGCACATGCTCAGCGTCATATCCAGAGATTGTCTTTGGGAAATAGTTGTATGAGTGCTGCCAGCATTGCTGCAGAGGTTGAAGGGATGGGTGGTCAGCCTGTCAGTGCTCAGACCATACGCTGCACACTGAATCAAATTGGTCTGCATGGCTGTCGTCCAAGAAGGAAGCCTCTTCTAAAGATGATGCACAAGAAAGCCCTGCAAATAGTTTGCTGAAGACAAGCAGACTAAGGACATGGATTACTGGAACCATGTCCTGTGGTCTGAAACCAAGATAAACTTATTTGGTTCAGATGGTGTCAAGCGTGTGTGGCAGCAACCAGGTGAGAAGTACAAAGACAAGTGTGTCTTACCTATAGTCAAGCATGGTGGTGGGAGTGTCATGGTCTGGGGCTGCATGAGTGCTGCCGGCACTGGGGAGCTACAATTCATCGAGGGAACCATGATTGCCAACATGTACTGTGACATACTGTAGCAGAGCATGATCCCCTCCCTTCGGAGACTGGGCCGCAGAGCAGTATTCCAACATAGTAATGACCCCAAACACACCTCCAGGACGACCATTGCCTTGCTAAAGAAGCTGAGGATAAAGGTGATGGACTGGCCCTAATCCTTATTGAGCATCTGTGGGGCATCCTCAAACGGAAGGTGGAGGAGCGCAAGGTCTCCAACATCCACCAGCTCCGTGATGTTGTCATGGAGGAGTGGAAGAGGACTCCAGTGGCAACCTGTGAAGCTCTGGTGAACTCCATGCCCAAGAGGGTTAAGGCAGTGCTGGAAAATAATGGTGGCCAGACAAAATATTGACACTTTGGGCCCAATTTGGACATTTTCACTAAAATGTGAGAGGTGTACTCACTTTTGTGAGATACTGTGTGTGTGTGTGTATATATATATACTGTATATACACATGTCAACAATCCTTAAAGAGGTGTACAATCTGTGAGCATGGCTCAATCAATATGTTTTAAATGATAAGAGAGATATTATTCCAATATTATTATGGTAAATGTGAGCCTGAAGATAATGACCTGACTGTGGATCAGATTCATATAGAAACATTAGAAAGCAGGCTATTTATTAATTTATTTTTGATAATCTTCAATCTATTCTCACAGCAGTCTTCTCGTGTTATTTAAAGATTTCTGCTTGGCAAAATACCTGAAAATAATTAAGTCATTAATTAGTTTTAATCAACTAATTAATAAGTTAGATTATTTTTATAGATTTTTTTGTATTGGAGGCACTGTGGTTCATCGGTCGATTAAAACAATGGATTGAGCTGACTAAATTAATCATTCAGGCATTTCCTGACAGCAGCAACCCTAATGGGTCTCTCAATTCTCCAAAAATTGGAGCTCTTCCCACAAGCCTTGCGCTACTGTGAAGATGGTTTGGCAGACTCCCTGCTCCAAAATTCTCATCTGGCACTCATATCAGTACAGATGCACCAAAATGGTTTGGCTGCAGAACTGGTCTGCGGAGACAGTTTGTAAGAAATGTTTAGAAAGGATTCCTTTGGAGGGATAATGATTCTTTGGTGAGTCACTGGATACCTCTATTAAGGATCTCACAGGAAGAAAAAGCACTCACCCAGTAGGAAGAAAGCTAATATCTCAACAGCAAAGCCTGGAGCTTATGGGTTCAGGAAATATTTATTTTGTCTCTGCTAGACCTTTACTACAAAAGCCAAATTCTCTAATCAGTTTATTTATAAGTCCTGGACATCCAAGCCAGCCAAGTCTCGTGCCAAGTCCTCCTTGCAATGAAGATGTGCCTCCACTTGTGCAATGAGAGGACATCTGTGGCCCTTTTCAGCTCCTGGACTCAGGACATTCTGGCCACCATCCTGCTTTTTACCCTCCAACCTGCCTGCCTCTCCCAGGAGATTGCAGGCCATCTAGAATGCCTTGCAACATGTTCACTCTTCAGGAGTTATTTTACCAGTTTCTTCTAAGGAATGATTTTAGGGCTTCTAATCAAACTTGTTTATGATTCTGAAGCACAATTTCCCCCATACTAGACTTAAAGGTTCTCAACACTTTGGGTGTCCAAAAGTTCCAGTTAGAATCGGCTCGGTCTGTCATTGCATCATTGCGAAGAAAGTAATTTCTAGCGTCCATTGACATCAAAACGCGTACAGTAGTTGCATAACCCAACTTTTTCCTTGCATCAGCAGTTCCTGAGATTTGTGGTAAATGTGAAGCATTTTAAGTTTGTGACTCTTCCCTTATATATATATATACCCTGATCTGCAATACTGAGCTGTATACCCTGATCTGTGATGTTGAGCTATATACCCTGATCTTTGAGGCTGAGCTATATACCCTGATCTGTAATGTTGAGCTATATACCCTGATCTGTAATGCTG
Organism: Lithobates sylvaticus; assembly: GCA_028564925.1. Taxonomy (NCBI): domain Eukaryota; kingdom Metazoa; phylum Chordata; class Amphibia; order Anura; family Ranidae; genus Lithobates; species Lithobates sylvaticus. Next base: position 28,219,257 of record CM053029.1, read on the forward strand.
AGCTATATACCGTGATCTGTGAGGCTGAGCTGTATACCCTGATCTGTAATGCTGAGCTATATACACTGATCTGTGAGGCTGAGCAGTATACCCTGGTCTGTAATGATAAGCTATATACCCTTATCTGTAATGCTGAACTGTATACCCTGATTTGTGATGTTGAGCTATATACTCTGATCTGTAACGCTGAGCTATATAACCTGATCTGTGATGTTGAGCTATATACCCTGGGCGGCACAGTGGTGTAGTGGTTAGCACTCTCACCTAGCAGTAAGAAGGGTCGCTGGTTTGAATCCCAACCATGACACTATCTGCCTGGAGTTTGCATGTTCTCCCTGTGCCTGTGTGGGTTTCCTCCGGGTACTCCGGTTTCCTCCCACAATCCAAAGACATGCAGGTAGGTTAATTGGCTTCTGTTCAAAAAATTAGCCCTAGTATATGAATGGGGACCTTGGATTGTGGGCTCCTTGAGGGTAGGGACCGATGTGAGTGTGCAAGGGATAGGGACAGTTGTAGACACTCGCTCAAGTTGAACTGGATGGACTGGTGTCTTTATTCAACCTTGCTAACTATGAAACTATGAAACCCTGATCTCTGATGTTGAGCTATATAACTTGATCTGTGAGGCTGAACTTTATACCCTGATCTGTGAGGCTGAGCTTTATTCTCTGTCCTGTGATGCTGAGCTGTATACTCTGTCCTGTGAATCTGGGGCTGTATACTCTGTCCTGTGATGCTGAGCTGTATATTCCTGACACTATGGGTAGAAGCAAGTGGAATACAGGGAACGGAGTGGGAGGATTCTATAGGGGTGTGGCTTATAAGAAGTGGGATGGGTCAAAAAGGAAGGGCGGGGTCTGGTGCCCCCTCATCCTAAAACTTCACCAGCCGCCACTGGTCACAGGCGTGACCTACATAAACCATCAGGTCTGCAAAAGAAGCCACATTGCCGTTTGAGATAAGGATCCAATCATGGCTTGGGTTGAAAGTCATGTTCCAGTCTTGTCTGCAGTTCACATTCCCAGGATATACAATTCTCTGGCAGACTTCCTCAGTTGTCAGAGCCTAGATTCATGGGAATAGACAGTTCACCCTGAGTTGTTCCGGGTCATCTGTCACCACTGGAGGACACTGGATGTAGATCTGTTGCCATTCAAATTAAGCATAAAAGTGGACAGGTTTGTGGGCAGGACCAGGAATCCAAGGACCTTTGCAGTGGACACACTGGTGACCCCCCATGTGATTGGTTCCAGGTAATATACACCCTCCCTTTGCTATTGATTCTCCAATGCTTTGCAGGATCAAGATAGCGGGCATTTCAGTGATCTTGGTAGCACCAAATTGGCACAGATCAACTTGGTACTTGGAGATCCTCCAACTCCTAGGAGACACTCTGTGGGCATTCCCAGACCAATCAGACCTGCTGTCTCAAGGACTGGTCTATAATCCTGCTTCATGTTCATTGGCTTTAATGGCCTGACTGTTAAAACCCAAGTTCTGAAAGATCGGGTCTTTCTGACTCAATTATTCCTGTGCTGCATAAGGCTAGGAAATCAGCCTCTTGCAAGGTCTACCACCATGGAAGGCTTCACATATGGACGAGGCACAGAAACACGGGACATATTCTGTTCTTTCTACAGTCAGAACTGGAGCAGTAATTAGCTTTGAGTACTTCTTAAGGGTCAAGTCTCGGCATTAACCATTCTCTTTCAGAGACTGCTGGCCAAATATTTTCCGGTAAAGGCCTTTCTTCAAGGGGTGGCTCACATTGCTCCCTTTCATTCATCTGTCTCATTGTGGGACATGTCAGCTCTACAGAAACATCTTTTTTCTACCCATTTCCGATATAACCTTGGCAGACCTTACTCATAAGATGGATTTTCCCATAGTATTATGTAAATGAGAGGGGTTTCAGAACTTAAAGCGTTGTCTGGCTTCTTCATAAAGACATGGTGATTTTGAGGCCCTGGGCCTCCTATCTCCCTAAGGCAGTAGAGCGTTCAGCCCTGTTCAGCCATAATTTATTTCAGCCTTTCCCTATATTTTGACAGGCTGTAGGGAGTGGGGCTAGATGCTGCACCTCTGCTACCTGGGAAAACCGAAGAGCTGGAACTGGATACACATTGGTTAAATGCCTAGTATGCAAGGAGCCTTGATGTGTACTTCTCTTCCCCTATCTTTCTCTCGTTTTTACTTTCAGGCTCCATGCACACTGGAACACCATGCACACTAAAAGTCACTGCTTCTACAGGAGTTTTGTGTCCTGTCTGTAGAAGCAGCTCAATGTTATCCTATGTGTCCATGCACATTAAGACAATTACAGGCATACTTTGCGCTCAATGTTTTAGAGGCAGGAAAAAAAAAACCTTCTGGTTTGCGTTTCTGATTGGAGCTTTCTGGCAGAAAAACGTAAAACTCTCCTAAACTCATTTAAACTCTGTACAAAAATGGAGAAATATAGTTTTAGAGCTAGTCTGCTGGAAAGACTCAATTTAGGCACAACATCCCTTATTGCAAGAATAATATAGAAGGAGAGAAATTGGGGCTTTTAAAGCGCACACATATACAAAATTTTGAAAAATAGAAAAATATTTATTGAATTAAAAATACATACCGTATTTGCCGGCGTATAAGACGACTGGGCGTATAAGACGACCCCCTATTTTTCCAGTGAAAACTTAGGTTTTGGGCTATACTCGCCGTATAAGACTACCCCCTTCCTGCCACTTGTCACTTCCTGCCACTGGTAACTTAGGTTAGGTTAATATTAATTAATTGATGGGGCTTTTAAATCACCATACAGTATTACCGGTATACCGGTATTTTGTTTGTATTTCCGAGTAATGTGTGCATACAGTGTGCACCACTGAGCCAATCAGGGCAGGCAATGCATTTTCCTCATCTGTTGATGGATGCAAAGCCTGCTCGGATTGGCAGAGGCTGTGACATCATCAGCCCGCGCCGCTCCGTCTCATGTATAGCCTGCTCGGATTGGCAGAGGTTGTTCTCCAATCCGAGCAGGCTTAACATGCTCTGCATTCAGCAACAGAGTGCATCGCCCACCAGGATTGACTGAGCGGCGCACAGTGTATGCACACAGCATTAGTGAGCACCAAGCGGCCTTTTCAGGCGGTCCTGAGAACCCGGCTGGCTTTACGTCCCTCTGGCGGCCTCTATACCAGGTACTGAGCACCCGGCGGACTTCACATCTGTTTTGCTGCCTCTCCACCCGGCGTATAAGACGACTCCCGGTTTTTGCTATGTAATTCGGGTCTAAAAGGTCATCTTATACGCCGGCAAATACGGTATGTGAAAAAAGGGTAAAGCCACAGTACATCAGTAACAAATATCAACAGAAATAAATTGTCTCTCTACATGTTTCGCTGTTCACGGCTTCTTCAGGAGATTCTGTTACAATAAACTCTGTGTGTATAGACTGATCACTTCACAATTTCAAAAATACAGTCATCAATAGTGGAGGAAGGGCAAGCAGGGCAATTTGGGAGCATCATAGAGAAGGGTAATAGACTGGGAAGAACAGAAAGTCCATCTCAATAAATTGTGAGCCAGTCAAGATCTTGATAGCAACAGCAGGTAATATTTGCTCCATTTGCAAGCAAGGGGGAAAAAAATTTACTTTTTGAATCCAAAAGATTCTCAAAGTATTCCAAATGTTTCTGGTAATTTCTGAAGCCCTAGGCAGCATTCCTCCTTCCATGGACCGAACCTGAGTGTTTTTTTTTTTTTTTTCTGCTAAGGGAGCTGGCGTTTTTTTAAGGCCAGTGTAAATGGAGCCTGTGTAGGAGGATGTGATTCCTCCCGACTACATTCTTCCCCTTTGTCAGATACTTTCATTTCTCTCTTCTGCTGTCAGCGATGGCGTCTGCTGATCTGAGAGTTGAGCTGGAGTGTTCCATCTGTCTGAACATTTATACAGATCCTGTAAACCTGAGATGTGGACACAACTTCTGCCGTGTCTGTATTGATCGTGTGCTGGATACACAGGAGGGATCTGGAGGATATTCCTGTCCTGAATGCAGAGAGAAGTTTCAGGATCGGCCTGCACTGCAGAGGAACATAACACTACGTAACATAGTGGAGAATTTCCTGTCTGCTCAGCCAAATGAGGAGTCCGGGGTCTTCTGTACTTACTGCGTGGACTCTCCTGGACTTGCTGTTAGATCCTGTCTGCTCTGTGAGGTTTCTCTGTGTGATAAACACCTGAGAGTCCACAAAAAGTCCCCAGAACACGTCTTATGTGACCCCACCTTGTCCATGGAGAGCAGGAAATGCTCCGTCCATAAGAAGATCCTGGAGTATTACTGCACTGAGGATGATACCTGTGTCTGTATGTTTTGTGTGATTGGAGAACATAAAGGACATGAGATGGAGTCACTGGATGAGGCTTCTGAGAAGAAGAAGGAGACACTGAGGAATGTTCTCCAGAAACTTCTGACAAAGAGCAAGGAGACGGAGGAAAGATGGAGTCTGCAGGAACACAGGAGGAAAGTAGAAGAAAAAGCAGCTGGTGACAACGAGAGAGTCGCTGTCCTGTTTAGAGATCTCAGGAGACGTCTGGAAGACCTGGAGAAGAGAATCCTGAGGGAAATCTCCGGGAGGGCAGAGCGGATCTCCATCCGGGATCTGGAAATAAAGAAGGAGGAGCTGTCCAGGAAGTTGCGTCACATTGAGGAGCTGTGTAACATGACGGATCCACTGACTGTCTTACAGGAATCAGACACAGGTGACTTGTGTGATACTGAGGATGGAGATAATGAGGACAGAGAGAGACATGAGGAGCTCCTCCATGATGGAGGGGGTCTGGATGTGGATGGGATATCACACACATTACACACATTATCTGATATAATAAGAGGGGTAAATGTATACTTCTATATACAGGGAGCTGCAGACATATTACTGGATGTAAACACAGCTAATAATTATCTCCATATATCAGATGACAGGAAAACTGTATCCTTGTCAGATAGAGACCAGAATCGTCCAGAAACACCAGAGAGATTTCAGTATTATCCTCAGGTGTTGAGCAGTCAGAGTTTCTCCTCAGGGAGACATTACTGGGAAGTGGATGTCGGGGGATCAGATGGATGGATAGTCGGGATGTGTTACCCCAGTATAGAGAGGAGAGGAGGGCAGTCAGGGATTGGAAATAATAACAAGTCCTGGTGTTTGTACAGAGATGGTGATCAGTACGTGGTGATACATGACAGTGAAGTGATCTCCTTGCCCACCAATATCCCCAGTAACAGAGTCAGGATATATCTGGATTATGAGGTCGGTCGGATCTCCTTTTATGATCTGTGTGACCCGATCCGACACCTCCACACCTTCACCACCACCTTCACTGAGCCCCTCCATGCTGGGATATATGTAGCGAGAGGATGTATAAAGATGTGTGGGGGGAAATAGGGAGATGTGAATACTCTACCCGGAGACTGGTGACATCACACAGAGAGGGGATGGGATTGGTGGAATATTTGATTAATAGGATAAAGCAGTGGGTGTGACTTCAGTCGGTGGCCTGCAGTTTTTTTTTTCTAATATAAATAAATATAAATGAGATTTCTCCCTCTGTCACTCACTGATCACCATAATTGGGTGGAATATCTATCCAATTACTGGAGTAGCAGAGAGTAAGGGGTGTGGCCTAGCTATCTATCTATTTACAGCATCTCCCCGTGCAGCACAACATGCATCTCTGTTAGCAGCACTGAGATGTATGTTGCCATGCAGCATGTTCTCCGGTCTCAACCTCCTCATCTTCCCCACCAGAGAGGACAGTATTATAAAGCAGGGGTATTGAATTTATGGAGGTCCAGTCAGTAAAATTGTCTTGTAGCAGAAGTTCCATTCTCAAATTTGTGCTATGACTTAGATCCACCATATCACAGCCATCTTTGCAGAGTCCGACCCTCCCCTTCACATTACACTCCCTCCTTTATATCACAGTCATCCCTTTACACCATGGTCCCCTCCTTTACATCAGTGCCCTCAGTTCCTCCTTCACATAACAGTCCCTTCCATTTACATCACAGACCCCCCTTTACATTACATCGACCCTTTTACGTCAGTGTGCTTGGATACCCCCTTTCACATCATAGTCCCCTCATACGTCACAGTCCTCTCATACATCAATGTCCCCTTCTCCAGTCTCATCCTCCTGATATTCCGCACCAGATAGCACAATATTCTAAAGTGGGGTATTGAAATAATATTCATAGAGGTCCGGTAAAATTTTATTTTCAAGTTTGTGGCTATGCCTCAGATCCACTACATCACAGCCCCCCCCCCCCTTTACATCAGAGCCCCCCTTTTACATCAGAGCCCCCCTTTGCATCAGTGTCCTCAGTCCCCCCAATCACATTACAGTCTCTCCTTTACATCCGTATCCTCAGTCCCCCAATCACATCACAGCCCCTCCTTTACATCAATGTCCTCCACCCCCCAATCACATTACAGTTCCTCCTTTACATCATAGTCCCACCTTTACATCAGTGTCCTTAGTCCCCCCATTACAACACAGTCCCCCATCACATCACAGTCCCTCCTTTACATAAGCGTCCTCATTACCCCCATCACATTACAGTCCCTCCTATACATCAGTGTCCTCATTACCCCCATCACATTACAGTCCCTCCTTTACATCAGTGTCCTCATTACCCCCATCACATTGCAGTCCCTCCTATACATCAGTGTCCTCATTACCCCCATCACATTACAGTCCCTCCTTTACATCAGTGTTCTCATTACCCCATCACATTACAGTCCCTCCTATACATCAGTGTCCTCATTACACCATCACATTACAGTCCCTCCTTTACAAGTGTCCTCATTACCCCCTTCAAATTACAGTCCCTCCTTTATATCAGTGTCCTCATTACCCCCATCACATTACAGTCCCTCCTTTACATCATAGTCCCACCTTTACATCAGTGTCCTCATTACCCCCATCACATTACAGGCCTTCCTTTACATCATAGTCCCACCTTTACAACATGGTCCCCTCTTTACATCATGCTCCCCATATCCTTATGCCCTTTACCCGCTACACCTGTGTATTTATCTCCTGTGTAAACCTGTGTATTTATTTGTTTTAATGCTCATTTTATATCAACTTAGCAGGTGTTTTTGATGTGTGCATTTATATGTATATGCACATGTTGTTTTTTTGGGTGATAAGAGGCCAGACAGATATGTACTGGCTTTTCTTTTCTCTGTTTTTTTTGTTTTTGGATTTTGTTCCTTGTTTTTTGTTCTATACATTGTTTATTTGATGAATTGTATACTTTTGGTTTTTATTTTACCTATTTTAAGTCTGTCAGTGTTTCTGTATATATATATATATATATATATATATATATATATATATATATATATACATACACACATATATATATATATATATATATATATATATATATATATATATATATTTAAACATTGAAATGGTTTTAAGTATGTCAGTAGAAATGTTTTTGCACATAGCACTTCCTAAGACAGGTGTTTTTTGGGTGTAGCCTGATTGGGGCGAACTCTTAAATATCCGGCCTGGTAGGTGCTATCTTTGTTGTGAACAAGAAGGCTATCGCTTGTGAAACGCGTCAACTACTTTTCCTGTCTGTCTGACAAATTCGTGACAATAAAGGCAACATCAAGCAAACTTTGGAATCTCAGAGTGCGACCATTTCTCTTGTCTTATGCTCCCCACATCAGTGATCAGTGTCCTCAATCCCTTCTTCACATTAATGCCACTCCCCCCCTACCTTACATCACAGTTCACCCTTCACACATTACAGTCCCCCCAATACCTCTCAGTTCCCCCTTCACATTAGAGGCCGCACCTACATCACATTTCCCCTTCACATCATAGCCCTCCTTTCATATCAGTGTCCTCAACCCACCTTGTAGTGAGATGGGACGGTGAAGAATTGTATAGAGTGCCGGACCTGAGACCGAGTCGCAGAGTGTAACCCAACTTATTGTCTGTGTCCGAGCTGTGATGTCATATTAGGGGAATGTTAATAAAGGGGAGGGCCTCAATTAAAGAAGAGTTTAGAAATTCAGATAAGGGGACAAAAGGGGTACCATCATTATGTTAGATTGAAAGAATGAGAGCTGAGGCAGTTCCCCAAAACAGTCTCCAATAAAGAAATGAAAATGGACTATCTCAGTACCAGGAAAAGGAACATATATTTTGTATAAACATTGTAATTTTATTATATACACAGATAACAAGTACATAGGAGAGAGGAGTTCGGGGCCAGGCAGAGGTGACATATGCTTCTGCCTCAGACTCGGTCAACACTGGTGAGTTCGGGTTCTCCCCTGGGAATTTAGACTTTTAGAATATCTCCAATGGAGGAACATCAGACTCTGCAATCAACTTTGAGAAAATTGCAAAAGGGGGTGCTTTGGGTATTTTTTGAGCAAAGGGTAGTAACCAGAAAAGGGAAGGGGATCACTGCTCCAGGTGGAAATGTGGATATAGAACTCTCCTCGGAACTGGAACACCAGGTGACGGCTAAGCATATAGCAACACTAGGGCCAAAATAGAAGTTCTAGACAGCCCATTTTTTTGCTGTGGCTTGTATATTTTTACAAATAAAGGCTATATTCCAGAGTGCGGCTGTCCAGAACTTCCTTTTTGCCTCATGTAACCAGAAAATGGAGTAACAAGTATAAAAATATACAAAATGTATACAAAGCAGTACAAAGCATTAATATAATTAGTACATAAGGTATATCAACCTAAAAACAAATTAGTCAGACTGTAGACTGTGTACACAGGAGTCCCAACATGTTTTGGAATATAGCTAATGAAATCCTTCTACAGGGGCTGGTTTGAAACAAGCAGTTTTTTGTCTGGTAATAAAACAGCAGAAATATCAAAAAGAGGTATGAAAATAAACAAATATGCAAATGTAAGAACACAGTAGGTAATAGCATGGCATATACAGTAGGTATGGCAGGTAATACTCAAAGAAAACTATCTTTTGTAAATTAAAGTACACGTCAGGGTTCACACAAAGGAGGGGCTTCCATCTCTAAGCTGCTCCATCACACAGTGGAATGCTGTAGATATTGGCTGGGGGGGCTAAGTATGTGTCCCAACAGCGCCGATGATACATACTTTAACTGATTTGGCACAGGCAACCTACATCGCTCGGCCTCTCATTATCAGATCAACTGTGTGTCTCAGAATCTAGCTGTTATGTAACTATCCAGTCTGACTAATTTGTTTTTAGGTTAATATACCTTATGTACTAATTCTATTACTGTAGGTTCCAGCTCTGGATTCCCCCGGATGGTCCCCAGCACAAACTGTCCCGGACAACAGTGCTTCATGGTGATTGGAGGGTTAGTTATACAGGATTGCAGTGCACTCTGTACACCTACGAGTGGAGGGCTATCTCTGGGGACACGTCTGTGTGGAAGTGGAGATTTGGATTGTGGACCTTATTACCTGGAGACAGTTTGTGCTGGGGACCATCCGGGGGAATCCAGAGCTGGAACCTGCCATTGTTGGTTATCTAGATGCCCATATTGATCATGAGAGAGGTGAGAGGCTAGAGAGCACTATTGATGAGCAGGCCCTCACTACCCAGCACCCCTCACTTTTGGAGAAAGGAACAACCATTGCACATCTGTGTTGTAGAGACTATTATTATTTTACCTATGGGTGTCACTTATATCACACCACTATATGTATGAATCACTTTGCGGACTATATACTCACCCACTTATTTATATATTTATTTATATATTCCTCCTGTGGTTTCTAGATTTTACTCGAGATCTAGTGTTTTTTACCTTTATGGTTTTATATGTTATCGATTGTTTATTTATGAAGTGTTTATATTGATTATCTTTTAATCACATTTTTTACTGTATTTATATGCATGATTGATTCACTTCACTTAGTGTACTTATAGTTTCTGAGTCACGATTTAGTGACCACTGACTTGATTTATTATATACACTTTTATAGCACTTTAATGTTTGATGCACTTTAGCGCAAAATCACCATCTATTAATTTTTACTCACGGGTTTGCGTTGACTCTTAGATTTTGCAGCTCACTTTAGGAATTTTTTCCACTCTCAGCATCAGCGCGCTTACATTTTGGATCACCTTATATTTAATTATTTATTTTTCATCTATTTATAACACAAATAGTATCTAGTTCAGCATTCAGCGCGAAGGACACCCACAAACACTTTTGTACATTTGTTTTATCTTTTTATTTTTCATTGGGCGATCCTGCTGTTAAATCAAATTTCTTTTAACAGACTAAGCTAGCCTTTCTCAACCTTTTTAACACGAGGGAACCCTTGAAATAACTTTTTGGCTTTAGGGAACCCCTGCTAATAATTATTATATTTACAGCTCACGGTACAACTGTATGATGGTCAGTATGAAGAATGCTCCTTACATTGGTGGTCATTGGGAGGAATACAGATGGCTAAAAAGATCATTGGTGTCAGTGGTTACTCATCTAATGCCGCGTACACACGACCGGACTTTTCGACAGCAAAGGTCCGACGGAACGAATCCGCCAGACAATTTGATCGTGTGTGGGCTTCATCGGACCTTTGCTGTCGAAAAATCAGATGGACTTTAGACATAGTATATCAGCCCTCAAATTTTCCACTCGCCTACTCGCATTTTGCGAGTGGAAAATGAGGGCTTGCGAGCTGGGCTGCTTGGGAGTGGTGGGGCTAGCACCGCTGGCAGGCAGGGTTGATTGGGAGCCGTTCTCCCAGTGATCGCTCTGATAGAGAGCATGGAGGAAGAGGAGACCCGCGGGATCGCAGAGCGGTATAGCCATTGCCGACTCAGTGTGCCCCCATTTCAGATTCACTGTGTCCCCATTGGTGGCCGGATCATAACAGGAGGAAGCGGAGACCCGCGGGATCGCAGAGCGCTATAGAACGCTATAACAGCTTACATTTAAATCTGCTCTGCTCCGCTCGCCGTGACACACAGCCCCGCCTCCTCCTGACCCTGCGCCTGTGATAGACAGTATGCATCCCAGTATTGGACCCGCATTCTGTCTATCACAGGCGCAGGGTCAGGAGGAGGCGGGGCTGTGTGTCACGGCGAGCAGAGCAGAGCAGATTTAAATGTAAGCTGTTATAGCGTGCTATACCGCTCTGCGATCCCGCGGGTCTCCGCTTCCTCCTGTTATGATCCGGCCACCAATGGGGACACAGTGAATCTGAAATGGGGGCACACTGAGTCGGCAATGGGGGCACACTGAGTCGGCAATGGGGGCACACTGAGTCGGCAATGGGGGCACAATTAATCTCCAATGGGGGTACAATGAATCTGCAATGCTGGGCACAATGAATCTGCAATGCTGGGCACAATGAATCTGCAATGGGGGCACAATGAGTCTGCAATGGGGGCACAATGAGTCTGCAATGGGGGCACAATGAGTCTGCAATGGGGGCACAATGAGTCTGCAAAGGGGGGCATGGTGAGTCTGCAAAGGGGGCACGGTGAGTCTGCAAAGGGGGGCACGGTGAGGCTGCAAAGGGGGGCACGGTGAGGCTGCAATGGCAGGCACGGTGAGGCTGCAATGGCGGGCACGGTGCGGCTGCAATGGCGGGCACGGTGAGGTTGCAATGGTGGGCACGGTGAGGCTGCAATGGTGGGCATGGGTCACGCTGCAATAATGGGCACAGGTGAGCCTGCATTGATGGACACTGATGAGGCTGTGCTGAGGGGAACTAATAAAGTTGTTAATATTTATTTTTGTAACTTAATTCTGCATAAAACATTTAGGTGTCATTTCACGAGATCATTTGTGAGGGCGTGATTAGTGGCAGAAGTAGGGGCAGGGCATGGTAGAGGTTGGGTGGGGAAACTGGTGGTGAGTAACCCTTGAGGCCTGGCTAGTGGCTCAGGACTTGAAATTTTGAGCCCTGTAGTATATGTTTCAAATTTTTCCGCCGGAACCAGTTCCTATCGAGAAATCCATTCATCTGTATGGTATTCCGACGGACGAAAACCGACGCTAGGGCAGCTATTGCCTACTGGCTATGAACTTCCTTATTCTAGTCTGGTCGTACGTCATCACGTTCGAATCCGTCGGACTTTGGTGTGATTGTGTGTGTCCAAGTCCGTTCGTTCGAAAAGTCCGTTGGAAGTCCGCCGAAAGTCCGTCGGAAAAAACGTTGCACCTAGTCTGCCAGAAAGTCTGGTCGTGTGTACGCGGCATTAGAGGCAGAAATTGATTATTATTATTATAGAGCTGTCTTTCTCAACCTTTGCAACACAGAGGAACCCTTGAAATAACTGGTCTGGTCTCAGGTACCCCTGCTAAAAATTACTCATGATTTTTTTTTTTTACATTAGGGGGCGGGGCTGACGTCTGACGTCATTGATCGGCTTTCCCGATGACAGGGAACAGCCGATCAATGACAGGCAGAGTAGGAAGTGCGGGGAGAGGTTTGTTTACACAGACCACCCCTCCGTTCTTCAGCTTTGTGACCCGATCGCGGGACACCAGCGGCGATCGGGTCCACTGGTCCCGTGGCCGTGGTCACAGAGCTCCCGACTGGGTCGCGAGCGCGCCGGCGGCGGCGCGTGCGTGACCCACGGCTAGGCTCTTAAAGGACCACGTACCTGTGTGTGGTTTTGCCTAGCTGTGCCATTCTGCCAACGTATATTGGCGTTCGTCGTTCGGGAAGCGGTTAACTGTGTATTTCCTGCCATTAATATGACCCACCAACATCAAAACACACTGATGCTAAATAGTTTTTTATTTCCTTCCAACCTACCTAGAACATACTGGGGTTGCAACTCTGCATAGAAACCAATCAGCTTCCAGCTTTTATTGTCATAGCTTACTTGAACAAGCTGAAGTTAGAAGCTGATTGGTTACTATGCACAGCTACACCAGATTTTGCACTCCCCAGTTTTAGTAAATCAACTCAACTGACTCTAACCATTGACCTTGACCCTGACACTAACCTAGATCCATTCCTGGTGTAGCTTTTTTTTTTTTTTTTATACAGACTTTTTTTCTCCCTCCTCTGCAAAATATGCATTATACCTTTTCTTCTAGTCAGAGGAGAAGAATGAAAAAAAGTCTGTAAATAATGTAAGCCCCTTGCAAGCCTGAAGGTGCTCTTTTGATTTTGGGCCCCTCTATGTTTCGAAAGAGGAAAAAGTCTCACACATGTGGTATCCCCATACTTGGGAGGAGTAGAAAAATGTATTTTGAGGTGTAACTGTAAGTATGTCCATGCTATGTGTGAGAAAATAACTTGTTAAAATAACAACTTTGAGAAATAAAATAAAATTTTATTAACTTTTTTCATTTTCCAAAAAATTGTGATAAAAACAACAGACAACTTAAACCTTACAGTATCTACTTTTCAAAAAGGGGTAATTTGGGGGGTATTTGTACTATCCTGGCATTTTGGGACCTCATGAAATGAGATCGGCCATAACTACATCAGGATGGATAAATGTTAAAAATATGTCCCATAGTTTGTAGACTTTTTTTATTGTTTTATTTCATTTCACAGGGTTTACAAATTGCAGAGATAAACCAATAGAAAAGGCAACAATGGTTCAACAAGCATCATCATGACAGGGTCATAACTTGGAATGCAAGTTAGACAAAACAGAAAATTGCTTCATACTTACCGTAATTTGCTATTCCTGGTGCCTATCCATGGAAGCATACCTGTGACAAGCTCTGCCTTGGCTCCTCCCTCAGGACCAGTGAATATTATAAAAGAAAAGGATTAGTGCACTCCCAGCATTCTACGTAATATAGCATACAGAGGGTGGGATTGTATACTGCCATGGATAGGCACCAGGAAAAGAAAATTCCGGTAAGTATGAAACAATTTTCTGTTTTCCTGGGGCCTCCATGGCAGTATACCTGTGACAAATAACTAGCTGAAATGGGTGGGACAATGCATAGTAAAAGATTTATTTGAAAAGGAATTTAAAATAGGCAAATGCCAGCCTGATAGCATGTCTGGCAGTTTTTACAGATGAGAAAGCTGCCGGGTCTACTCTGTAACATCTTGTAAACGCATGTTGGGATGACTATTATGCTACCCTTTAAATCATTTTAATGGCATACATCTGCTCTGGCCGTCCAAGAAGCAGAAAACACCCGGGTGGCATACAGCCCAACTGAAGAGGGGGTTCCAGTCCCTTATCCCTTTACAGCTTCTTAAAGCGGAAGTAAACCCATCGATTTAACAGTTTAAAAAAAAAAGGCATGCCGGGAATGCTAACTGCACATTGGCTGTGCTCTCAACCAAACAGTCAAACCATCCAATGGCTGGTGTTATAACGGATCACATGTGCAGCACCGTGGCAGTTGAAGGTTAAGCAGAGGCAAAGATGGCAGCTTCCTTGGCTGAAAACGATAGGGGGCTTTACTTCCACTTTAACCAACTTGATTATCCATGAAACTATTGTACTAGAGCATGGATCTGATCAAACTATGGCTCCCCAGCTTATACCGACATGTTGTTAGTATTGAGAAAAAAGGTCCTTCTCTCCGCTTGGGTAGGCATAGTGCATTAGTACATGGTGATATCATTCCTAAAGTAAAATTTCTAGCACTGGATCACATCGGTGCCACCCCACGTGGAGGTGATTATAATAAATCTCTCTTACAGAATAAACTTAGATAGATATTCCATCTTAAAGTTACCACAGCACCTGGCCTCAATGAGGTCTTCAATTTCAGGCCCTATCTCGCTAGCTTTGAATCAGGAGTCTGCGAATTAGATCTCTAATGTACATTACAGTAGCCTTTTCATATCATTTCTAACTCCCAATTACAGACATTATGGTTAATTACACTGTTTATCCCTAATAGTCTACTAACAGTGTTTTTTTATATGTATTTTTATTCTCCCACTGTATATATTGAATCAAATGCTGTATATTACTATTAGATGTCAAGCTAATTGGGTATTATAGTGCCTAGATCTCCCTTGCAGGTCAATTTGCTATGTTTGTGTGTTATATCCACTATGCAATCTCCATCAACATGCTGCCATTGCTTGTAACTTCCATCCATTTGTGTAAGTATTAAAAAGCCTCCTCCCTCGCTCACTCTCCGGTCTGGGGTGCCCCTTGCTCGACTCCCGGAGCGTGGGGGTCCCTTTGACTTTACCCATTTATTTTTGGTGGGATGGCCTGGGACATTGTTTTGCTATGGATTCTCTGGTTTCTGGGTTTTCCTCTGTTCTAGTGCAGTGACAAACTTCAATCGTGTGTGATGATGGTCTTCAAACACATGTGGATATGATATAGTGACAGTCTTCAAATATGTATGATGTAATAACAGTTGATAGTAGATCCACCACCAAAGACACCAGAAGCTGCTTACCAGAGGGATTGAACTCAAATAGGTGTATACCTAGTGAGTCAATCAAGCTTTGTGGTATAATATACCAAGGGGATCAAATGCTCTATCCAGATATAACCTCCAGATGGACCTCCAAACAGGTGTAAGGTATATGGATATGTTGTAGTGATAGTTCCACTGGGTTTGCACAACAAATTTGGGGTTCCTATCACCAAGGGGCCCAAAGTCGGTCAACTGTGTCCATCTGCAGCAATGTCATTTCGGGGCCCTTTGGGTCCAGAGACCCCAAATTTTAGCTGCAACTAGGGGGCATCTAGGAACCCTTAACTGCCAAGTTTGAAGTTCGGGGGGCCTACAGCTAACTGGACTAAGACAATTAACAACCAGCATGACACCATTTTTTTTTTTTTTTTTTTCAGAGATATTTACAGCAATTGCCTTCTGCTCTGCTTTTTTGTGTGGATTCCCTAGAACATGCCATGATACAATTTCCAGAATGGCACTAATCTTCATTGGCATGCACAGAATCTTGTGGCTAAAAGCCTGAACAGCTGAAGCTGCCTGTAAAAAATGCCTTACATGTATGCCCTATTTAGGGAAGATGTCTATTTGAACAGGCACATGACCAATTAATAAAAGGTGTCACAGGAGGGAAACCCCCTTCTCAGGAGCCTCTACCTCCACAAAACCCACGGCGCCTAAGTGCTCTTCCCATTCTTCAACTTCAAAATTTCAGCCTTTCTTTTGACACAAGAATTGTCTCACAAAGCCCATCAAGTCTTCCCCAAGCCCTCTTCCCAATGAAGGGGCACCCTAAGAGTGGAGGGACATCTGTTACAGTTGGCCACCCTCTGGGTCACAGATTCCCCAGACCTATGGGTTCATCAGTGGTTTCAGGAAGTACAAAATACAGTTCAAACACTAACTCCTTCCTGCTTCTTTCTTTCATTTCAACCAAAGACTGTTCAAGGACAGTCAGATTTTCCCTAAATCATCTTATGTCCCAGGGATTAGTTGTGACAGTACCTCCACAAGACAGGTTCAAAGGATTTTATTCAAACCTATTCTTGGTACTAAAGCCCAACTGTGGTATTTGTCCTATAAAGTAATTAAAATACCCCAAATTTTTGGTTTAAATACACAGGGTCAGTAATTGCCTAACTGAGACAAAGGGCATACACGACATCTGTAGACCCCCATGATGATTATCTGTACGTTTCTATTTATCCACCTGATCAGCGCTTTCTGTGCTTCACAGGGACAGACAATCACTTCCAGTTTGTTTCACTGCCCTTTGGCCTGTCCTCTGCCTCTGCCATACCACCAGAGTAGTCACAAAGGTCCTAGCACCTATTCTTGTACAGCTCAGAACTCAGGGCATCCAGATCACAGGCTATATAGACAAACTTCTCCTGAAGCACTCATCTCCATTTCAGCTGTTATAAAAAGCATGAACAGGATAATTCAAAAGCTCAAGACTTTTACTTGAGTGATCAGCTTAAAATAATCTGCTCTTCAGCCTTTTTTTCACCTGGAATACTTGGGCCTAGTCCTGGGCACATCCCAAGCAAAAGTTTTTCTTCTATAGAAGAAAGTTCTTTCTCTCAGAGCCCACACTCGAGCATTGAAGTCAAGGAGACATCTTACAATGAGATTCCTCGTGAGAGTTCTAGGCCTCATGGTAGCCTCTTTCGAGACTGCACCATTTGTCCAATATCAATCAAGAACCCTCCAACACAACATCTTGTTGATCTGGAAGAAGCACGTTCCATCCCATGATCTACTTATGCTCCTGTTCAGCCAAGCAAGGAATTCTCTAACTTGGTGAATCTCCAAACCAGCTCTAACAATAGGGAAGTCTTTTCTTCCCTATCACTGGAAACTGATAACACACATGCCGGTCTTTCAGGCTGGGAAGGAGTGTTCCAGACCCTCATGATCCAGGGAACATGATCACCTGTGGAAGCCAAGCTCCCTATCAGCATCCAAGAGCTCATTGAAATATGAATGGCTCTGCAACACTGGCCTCTCTTCTGTGAGAATACCCAATCAAGGTGCATTCAAACAATGAAACAGCTTTGGCTCACACCAACTATTAAAGAGGGCATCAGCAGTCATGCAACCTTGAAGCAAGCAGGCCAGATAATCTCATGGATGAAAACTCTCTGTCCTGTGGTCCACATCCCATGACCAAGTACCACATAGCTACATTTCTGAGCTGCCCAGCTATACACTCCCACCCCCTTACCTTTCCCAGTAACGGAGACCACACCGTGCTGGAGTGTAAAATAGGCCGTAGCAGCCCCTTTATTAATAACAAAATATATATAAATAACTTTATAAATAACTTTTATAAACAAATAAACAAACCAATAAACAATATCAAGAGCATGTGACGTAGGCCTATAGCTGACATTAACCCCCCCCCCCCACCCAAATTACCATAAACAACAACTCGTGCACTGCGGTCATCTCAACTGTAACTAGGCCTCAAGCTGACATACTAGCTCAGAGACAAAACTATTCCCGCAGTGCAGTCATCCACCATATTCTCTACATCACTTGTAAGGAATATACCAAACGGGCCCATATGACCAATGGGTCCCGCATCAAGTTTTCTGTGGGAGGGGGTTTCTTCTCTTTGCCTACGTCAGCCAACATCCGCCAACGCTACGACATCCAATGATCCTGTAAAACATTATTATATATACCTGTGAAGAGAAATAAAGTTAAAACAAAGGGCGGGAGGGCGGGAACTTTCCTAACAGCAGACTGACTCTGGGGAGGTGGATCCCTCCCCTTCCTGCTGCCTGGCTCCACCCCCCCTTGCAATCCTTAAACGGCCATACACAAAAATGGCATGTTGACTTTATTCATGCCAGCCCTGCGCTGATCCCTTCGTTCATAGCTGCGGGCTGTTCTGGAGTGCACAACTGGAAAGCAGACAACCTCAGCCACCACTGCCTGGATCAATGGGAATAGCCACTTCACCAAGACATCTTCAATCTGACATGTCAGAAATTACATATCCGGATGTAGACATCCTAGCCTCCAGATTTAAAAAACCTGCCTCTGTTTGTACCCAGGACCAAGGATCCTCTAGTGTTGGCCTTGGATGCCTTGATAATTACCATGGCCTAGTTCAACCTTATCTACGCCTTCCATCCAGTGTGAAGTCTGCCTTTTTGTGTTAAAAAAAAGATAGAGCAGAGAGGAAACCAGTGATTCTCTGCACAAAAACTGCCCCAGAAACGCCTAATACTTAGACAAACTTAGACTTCTAAAAGATGAACCCTGGCCTCTTCCCGACAGGCCAAATCTGCTATCTCAGGGCCTCTGTGACATCCTGCTATCAGTCTTTGGCTTTAACAGCATGGTTAGATAGCTTCTTGTATAGTAACTGTACTGTCTAAAGAAAACCATCATAATTCTCTGCATGGGAGGGTGTTGGCACAAGAATTAAGGAATATTTTGTGCGTACAAAGAAAGTGTATTCTGTAAGTAGGCTCAGACACTGTATAACCACACCCCTTTTCGGCGTGATGCAGCCACGCTCACCTTTCACCTCAGTGCACCGCACTTCCTCTCTACACTCGTCCTTTGCAATTTTCTCCTAAAGTCGGGAGGTATGATTATCTATTCTACTGAGAATAGGGAACATTCTGTGCTCTGATCTCCATGTCATATATTACTGGTCTGGCCCAGACTTGTTCATTGCAACTCAACTGCATTCTTCCTCAGTGTCGGAGAGTTTCACAATAATTTCTCTCCTCTGCTGGGAGCGATGGCGTCTGTCGACCTGAAATGTTCCATCTGTCGGAACAATGATACATATCCTGTACAGCTGAGATGTGGACACTGTCTGAACTTCTGCCAGGTCTGTATTGATCGTGTGCTGGATACACAGGAGGGGTCTGGAGGATATTCTTGTCCTGAATGCAGACAGAAGTTTCAGGATCAGGCTGCATTGCAGAGGAACATGAAATGTAACACAGTGGAGAATTTCCAGTCTGCTCTGCCAGATCAGGAGTTTGAGGTCTTCTGTACTCACTGTGTGGACTATCCTGTACCTGCTGTTAGATCCTGTCTACACTGTGAGGTTTCTCTGTGTGATAAACACCTGAGAGTCCACAAAAAGTCCCCAGAACACGTCTTATGTGACCCCACCTTGTCCATGGAGAGCAGGAAATGCTCCGTCCATAAGAAGATCCTGGAGTATTACTGCACTGAGGATGATACTTGTATCTGTGTGTCTTGTTGTATGATTGGAGGACACACAGGTCATAAGATGGAGTCATTGGATGAGGCTTCTGAGAAGAAGAAGGAGACACTGAGGAATGTTCAGCAGAAACATCTGACAAAGAGAGAGGAGATTGAGGAAAGAGTCCAGAGTCTGCAGGAACGCAAGAGGAGAGTAGAAGAAAAAGCAGCTGGTGACACCGAGAGAGTCACTGCCCTGTTTAGAGATCTCAGGAGACGTCTGAAACACCTGGAGAAGAGAGTCCTGAGGGAGATCTCCGGGCAGGCAGAGCGGGACACTGTGTACATGTTGGATTTAATTTGGGATCTGGAAATAAAGAAGGATGAACTGTCCAAGAAGATGCGTCACATTGAGGAGCTGTGTAACATGACGGATCCACTGACTGTCTTACAGGAATCAGACACAGGTGACTTGTGTGATACTGAGGATGGAGATAATGAGGATAGAGAGAGACATGAGGAGCTCCTCCATGACGGAGGGGGTCTAGATGTGACTGGGGTCTTACACACAGGTTTATCTGATATAATAACAAGGATAAATGTATTCTTCCCTATACAGGGAGCTGCAGACATATTACTGGATCTAAACACAGCTCATAAGTCTCTACATATATCAGATGACAGGAAAACTGTATCCAAGTCAGATATAGACCAGAATCATTCAGAAACACCAGAGAGATTTCAAGATTGTGTTCAGGTGTTGAGCAGTCAGAGTTTCTCCTCAGGGCGACATTACTGGGAAGTGGATGTCGGGGGATCACATAGATGGAGAGTTGGGATGTGTTACCCCAGTATAAATAGGAGAGGAAGACAGTCAGGGATTGGATTTAATAACAAGTCCTGGTGTTTGTACAGGGATGGTGGTCTGCGTAGGATGGTACACAACAGTAATAAGATCCCCTTGTCCACCAATATCTCCAGTAACAGAGTCAGGATAGATCTGGATTATGAGGCCGGACGGATCTCCTTTTATGATCTGTGTGACCCGATCCGACACCTCCACACCTTCACCACCACCTTCACTGAGCCCCTCCATGCTGGGTTAGGTTTATGGAGAGGTTGGATAAAGATATGTGGGGGGAATCAGGAGATTAGAGAAATCTGCCCAGAGACCGGTGACATCACAGGGAGAATGTCTAGTGCCAAGAAGCCCGAGAAAGGACAAGCTGTTGCAGCAGGCCCTTCTAAGAAGGCAGAAGGTACCCAAAAAAAGCAGCAGAGCAGCACTCGAGAGAAGAGTGATGAGGATACTGCAAGTCCTGCAGGGAAGCACCTAAAGAGGGAGTCTGCTGCATTAGAGAGAAGAATTTCAGAATACAGTTCAAGCAAAGGAGGAGTTCGGGGCCAGGCGGAGTTGGCATATACTTCTGCCTTGGACCCGATCAACATCACTGGGTTTGGGTTCCCCGCTGGGAATTCAGACTTGCAGGTTATCTCCACTGGAGGAACTTCAGACTCTAAAATCGACCCCGAGTAAGCTGTTTTGAGGAGTTTTTTCTTAAATGCAAGGCTTGTAAAGAGCTCAGTCAGAAGGGCTGCTCCGTTTTCATATCTTGGGATCTGAACTTTGATCTGAGTTTGCTTCAAGAATGTGGTATTGAAAATAGAATGGACTATAAGAATTTGAAGAAATTCTGGACATTCGGGTCGTCTGAACTAAAGGCAAACCATTTTTGTTCGTTTTGGATGGAGTGGAGAGAGATTAGAACCTCTGTCAGGTTTTTATTGCTGTTTGTTTCCAAATAGGGAGAGTCAACATCTCTAGTTTAGTCCTGTTTATCATTATCACTGAAATGGAAAGTAAAGGAAAATCCCACAATATGGGTTGTCCCCAGAACAGTAAAAGAGGGGAAATCTTCCAATGGGGATGCTAGTTTTGGTGACAATCACTTTGGAGAGATTTCCTCTCACTTCCTCTTTTGGGAGGAAGTGAAGGGAAATCTCCCCAATTTATGGCAGAAATAAACCTGACGGGTTATAAGCCGCTTATTCTTTCCAAAATGAAAATATAAAAAGCTTTGCCTTTAGTTCTACTTTAATCTTAATCAAACCGCACATCTTACCTGCTTAACCGGGCCTATTCTGGCACTCCTCTCCTACATGTAAAATCATAATTTTTTTGCTAGAAAATTACTCAGAAACCCCAAACATCATATATGTTTTTTTAGCAGACACCCTAGGGAATAAAATGGCGGTTGTTGCAACTTTTTATGTTTTATGCTACGCTGTATTTGCGCAACAATTTTTCAAACGTGTTTAAAAAAAAAACTGTTTTATGAATTAAAAAATAACATAACAGTAAAGTTAGCCCAATTTGTTTATATAATGTGAAAGATGATGTTATGCCGAGTAAATAGATACCCAACATGTCAAGCTTTAAAATTGCGCACACTAGTGGAATGGCACCAAACTTCGGTACTTAAAAATCTCCATAGGCAACGCTTTAAAAACTTTTACAGGTTACATGTTTAGAGTTGCAGAGGAGGTCTAGTGCTAGAATTGTTGCTCTCACTGTAATGCCTGTGGTTTGAACGGCGTTTACATATGTGGGCTGGACTTACGTGTGCGTTCGCTTCTGTGCGCAAGAAAACGGGGGCGGGACGCTTTAAAACATTTTTTATATTTTTATTTTATTGTAATTTTTGTTTATTTTTACACTTTTTTTTTGATCACTTTTATTCCTATTACAAGGAGTGTAAACATCCCTTGTAATAGGAATAGGGCATTACAGGTCCTCTTTATGGAGAGATGGGGGAGTCTATAAGACCCCGCATCTCTCCTCCAGGCTGAAAAGCATCAGATCAACAAAAAAAAAAGACAGATCTGATGCTTTTCAGCCGAGATCGCCGCTTTGTTGACATCCGCGGCCCGGATGTGACATCATAGCGTCGCGCCAGGGCCTCCGACGGTCAGAGAGATGACTGGTGACCATCTGGAAATCCCTATGCTCTTCATCAGGCGGCGGCGGATTCTTTCTCCGGGTCCCTGATGGCACGGGAGAGCCCGGAGAAGCACCGGAGGGTGGCGGGAGGGGGGGATTCTAAGAACAATCAAGCGGTGGAACTGCCGCTATGATCATTCTTATGGTGCACAGAATCGCTGGCAGAAAAGAATGATATCTGAATGATGCCTGCAGCTGCACCCATCATTCAGATATCCCCATTGCAAGTCAAGGACGTCATATGACGTACTTCGGGCGGGATGTGGTAAAGCGATATTAAACCCCACCCCCTTCCCAAAAAATTGTATATGTAAGCAGCTCCTTCGTTATTAGACGCGGTGGCTGTATTTGTTTTATTTTTTAGACTTTTTTCCTTTTTTTATCTCCTTTTAAATAAGTCTGTTATTTTCATACCACCTTTAACAGACCAAGCTGTCCAGCAAAAGTGGCAGTTACAGGGTTGGGACAATACATTTTCAACTGACGGGTGGTTTCAATGGTCAGATTTTATTCATTTATGTAAAGCCTTTATTCCAAAAGAAAAAAAAAAATCAGTTTCTTCACAGGATAGGCTTAATTAAAAAAAAAAAAATGCCCTATTATTTTTTTCTTTTGAGGCTGCAGATTATTACATCCATGATCAGCAGATCACAGGTGCAATGTCAGGCTTCCGCAGACTTTCCGCACAGCTATCTGCCCGTACCTCCCGTATGGGCAGACAGTTACTGAGGTACTGGAAGAATCAGTGAACTATGAGGATGCTCACCTGTGTTACAGAAGAGATATATGGAGGCCTCCCCTCTGCTGTCGGAACCAGGGGGGTATCTACCGCGAGTCAAACAAGGTGTTTACCCTGTGTGGCATTTTTCAGAGGGGCGGCACTGCCCCCCAGGCAGAAGGAACACTACAAGCAGTGGCGTTGCTCCAGGGGTGCGGGCTGCACCCAGGTGACACCCACCAGAGGCGAAGGAAAAAGGAGGCTGCGGGAAGGTGAGAGTCCGGTGTCGTTTTTTTCCTTTTTTTTTTTTTTATGAGGGGGGTGGGAAAACCTCCTGGTGTAGTATGGGGGATAGGGCAGCCCCCTTTCTCTCACACCCCTCTCTCTTAACCTCCCATCACTCTCTCTCACCCGCCTTCTCTCTCTTGCACCCTTCTCTCTCTCTCTCTATCGCACCCTACTCTCTCTCTCTCACCCTTCTCTCTCTCTCGCACCCTTCTCTCTCTCTCTATCGCACCCTACTCTCTCTCTCTCACCCCCTTCTCTCTCTCTCGCACCCTTCTCTTTCTCTCTATCGCACCCTACTCTCTCTCTCTCACCCTCTCTCTCTCTCTCACCCTCTCTCTCTCTCTCTCACCCTTCTCTTTCTCTCTCTCGCACCCTCCTCTCTCTCTCTCTCTCTCGCACCCTTCTCTCTCTCTCTCTCTCTCGCACCCTCCTCTCTCTCTCGCACCCTCCTCTCTCTCGCACACTCTCCTCTCTCTCTCTCTTGCACCCTCCTCTCTCTCATCCTCCTCTCTCTCTCTTGCACCCTCATCTCGCTCTCTCGCACCCTCTTCTCTCTCTCGCACCCTCTTCTCTCTCTCGCACCCTCCTCTCTCGCACCCTCCTCTCTCTCTTGCGTGCCCTCCTCTCTCTCTCGCACCCTCCTCTCTCTCTCGCCCTTCTCTCTCTCGCGCGCACCCTCCTCTCTCTCTCTCGCGAGCCCTCCTTTCTCGCACGCCCTCCTCTCTCTCGCGCCCTCCTCTTTCTCTCTCTCTCGCACCCTCCTCTCTCTCTCACACACCCTCCTCTCTCGCACCCTCTTCTCTCTCTCTCTCGCACCCTCCTCTCTCTCTCTCGCACCCCCTCTCTCTCTCTCTCTCTCTCTCGCACCCTCATCTCTCTCTCGCACCCTCCTCTCTCTCTCGCACCCTCCCCTCTCTCTCTCTCTCCCTCTTCTCTCTCTCTCTCTCTCACCCTCCTCTCTCTCTCTCTCTCTCTCGCACCCTCCTCTCTCGCACCCTCCTCTCTCTCTCTCTCGCACCCTCCTCTCTCTCTCGCACCCTCCTCTCTCTCCCTCGCACCCTCCTCTCTCTCTCACCCTCCTCTCTCTCGCACCCTCCTCTCTCTCGCGCGTGCAACCTCCTCTCTCTCTCACCCTCCTCTTGCGCTCTCTCTCTCTCTCTCAAGCACCCTCTTCTCTCTTTCTCTCCCTCCTCTCTCTCTTGCGCGCGCGCCCTCCTCTCTCTCGCGCGCCCTCCTCTCTCTCTCCTGCCCTTTTCTCTCTCTCGCCCTCCTCTCTCTCACTCACGCGCCCTCCTCGCTCTCTCTCTCTCTCGCACCCTTCTCTCTCTTGCCCTCCTCTCTCTCTCTCACGCGCCCTCCTCTTTCGCGTGCGCGCGCTTCCTCACTCTCTCTCGCCCTCCTCTCTCTTTCTCTCACACCCTCCTCTCTCTCACGCACCCTCCTCTCTCTTGCACCCCTCTTTTTCTCTCTCTCGCATCCTCCTCTCTCTCGCACCCCTCTTTTTCGCTCTCTCGCACCCTCCTCTCTCGCACCCCTCTTTTTTCACTCTCTCGTACCCCCTCTTTTTTCTCTGAAGAGGTGGAGCTCTAATAAGGGGTGTGGCCTAAAAAAGAATGGTTGGAGCTTTCAGATGAAAGGGGGGGGGGGGCAAATTTAGATGGGGCACCCAATTTTAGTCTTGCCTAGGGCAGCACAAAACCTAAATACACTACTGGCCGTGACAAAGTCGAATCAGGCTGAGTGCAGAGGAAGCTTTGAACTTTATCAATGAATACAAAGCTCCCTCTGATCGCTGTATAATTGTCAATGGTCCCAAAAATGTGTCAAGTGTCTAATTTGTCCGCCGCAATATCGCAGTCCCGATAAAAATCGCAGATCGCCGTCATTACTAGTAAAAAAAAAAAATAATAATAAAAATGCCATACATCTATCGCCTATTTTGTAGACGCTATAACTTTTGCGCAAGCCAATCAATATACGCTTATTGCTATTTTCTTTTTTTTCTTTAACAAAAATATTTTAAATATATATTGGCCTAAACTGAGGGAAAAAAAATTTTTTTTTTAAAGTCGCTGTAGATCCAAGGGGGACATGCAAGGAAAATAAAAAAAAAAACAACATTTTAGCTTGCACATGATTGGATGATAAAATCAGCAGAGCTTCGCCTCATTTCAGATCTACCCCTCAGATTTACAGCGAAAGCATTTGTAGTGCAATATGGATTTGCCTTTCGTAAATAACCCCCATTGTGTTTTTTTCAAAATGGTCGCTCTTCTTTTGTTTATAGCGCAAAAAATAAAAACCACAGAGGTGATCAAATACCACCAAAAGAAAGCTCTTTTTGTGGGGAAAAAAGGACATCAATTTTGTTTGGGTACAGCGTCGCACGACCGCGCAATTGTCAGTTAAAGAAACGCAGTGCCGTATAGCAAAAAAATGGCCTGGTCATTGAGCAGCCAAATCTTCCGGGGCTGAAGTGCCTAAAAGGATTACACCGTTTTACAGTTTTATGGAATTCAAAAATGGAAAAGCAGAAGAAAGATTGTATATACCTATATATAATGGAGGGAGTTTTTTTATTAAAATCAATTTTTATATGTGTATGTAAAAAAAAACTTCTGTTTCTGTTTTTACATATTTTAAGTCTGATGGCATTTTTTTATTGTTTTTTTTTTTTTGCCAGTTTGCGCCTGGGACATGGGAAAAAAATTTTTTTTTCCAAGAAAATATTTTAGAACCCCCCAAACAATGATATATTTTCTGAAAGCAGAGGCCCTTGAAAATTGAGTATTATTGAGTACTGAGTATTATTGCAAATATTTTTTATTTATTTCACCCATATTTTCAGTAAAAAAAAAACACAAAATGAATTTTTGTTGTAGTATGGGTCTATATTATATAACTTTAGTTATTGAATTACAAGAAACTTAGTTATAAGTTCTATCCCATATAGAACATGTTTAATGCATGAGACATCTTCTTCATTATGTTATGGGAAGTTGGGAACCTTTGACCTTTTCTTTTCATCAGTTGTAGCTATTGTTTTCCCTACCATATAAATATGGCTGGGAGACCAGTCCGGAGTTTGAGGTTTTGATTCAAGACTAATGCGGCGTACACACGGTCAGAATTTCCGATGGAAACAGTCCGATAGGAGCTTTTCATCGGATTTTCCGACTGTGTGTATGCCCATCTGTCTTTTTCTGTCGGAATTTCCGACGGACTTTGAATTGAGAACCTGTTCTCAATTTTTCCAACGGAAAACCTTTCTATCGGATTTTCCGATCGTGTGTATGCAATTCCCACACGCAAAATTCCGACGCATGCCCGGAAACAATTCGACGCATGCTCGGAAACAATTCGGCGCATGCTCGGAAACAATTCAACGCATGCTCGGAAGCATTAAACTTCCCTTTTATAGTGCTGTCGAACGTGTTTTATGCCGCTGTGTTACAGACCATCGGAATTTGGTATGACCGTGTGTAGGCAAGACAGTTTGAGCGAAATTCCGTCGGAATACCGACGGGAAAACCATCAGAGCTTTTTCCGACGAGAATTCCGACCGTGTGTACGCGGCATAAGAGTCTGAATCATGTTGTTGACTATCATATCCAGATATCTTTTAAAAAGGTAGGGACTCCCCTGGATTGAATATGCTGAATTTATCCTGTATCGTATCATCTGTAACACATCTTAAATCAAAGCTAAGTAAATCTTTTTATTACATTCTTTGTGTGTTGTTGTGTTTTAATCCTTGCATTTACTGACCACATATCTGAAAGGGTAAATATATGAATGAACCTATGGTTAAATGTAACACAGAATTTAACCCCTTATTACATTAGTGCACGCAAACACAATACCCATATATTTAGTAAAATATAAAAGATGAGGTTGCATTGAGTAAATAGATACCAAACATGTCAAGCTTTAAAATGCCTGTGAATAGGCAAAACGCTACATTGCCTGACATGGAATTTTATAGACAGGCAACTCCTATCCTCATATTCATTAGTGGTTCCAAATTAACTTCTTCAGATCCGCGATATAGCCGAATGACGGCTACAGCATGCGCCTACTTTGCCGGGGGTACGTCAACAGACGTCCCCACGTGCCTGAGCGGCCTGCGCGCCCCCCTGCAGGGCACGTGGCGCGCTCTGTGATCAGCAGGTCTATGACACTTGGCTGGTCACAGATCGGAGTAAGGGGTCGATCAGACCCTTTACCACGTGATCAGCTGTCAGCCAATGACAGCTGATCATGTGATGAAAACAGAGCTGGTAATCGGCTTTTTTTGCATGAGGAGGAAGAAAAAAAAAAGATCATCCCGCGGTTCTCAGAGGGACATTAATTATTCCAGCTCTACTGGGCCAGAACTAGGGTGGAATCTGTGAGTCGCACAAACCCAGTAAGTGTCCGGGGCTGTAATGCAGTATCCTTAGTCCCCTGGTCTGCTTCCATGTGTGAGTTTTAATGTTAGTATGGCTACCTCAGCAAGAAGCTGGAAGGCTGAAAACAGCCAATCGATTAACTTAGCATGCTTGATTGGTTTACACAGCAGCTTCAGCCGCATTAAAAAACTACTAATTTGTGTGGCCAAAGTATCGGTGTGAAGGAACCCTTAACCACGCGCTTACTGGGCACTTTCACCCCCTTCCTGCCCAGGCCAATTTTTAGCTTTCAGTGCTTTTACAATTTGAATGACAATTAATCAGTCATGCAACACTGTACCTATATATAAAATTTGTGTCCTTTTTTTCCCAAAAATAGAGCTTTCTTTTAGTGTTTTTTAACCACTTCAGCCCCGGAAGGATTTACCCCCTTCCTGACCAGAGCGTTTTTTGCAATTCGGCACTGCGTCGCTTTAAATGACAATTGCACAGTCGTGGCTCCCAAAAAAAATTGATGTCCTTTTTTTCACACAAATAGAGCTTTCTTTTGATGGTATTTTTTGCGCTATAAACAAAAAAAGAGCGCCAATTTTGAAAAAAACACATTATTTTTTACTTTTTGCTATAATAAATATCCCCCAAAAATATATAAACAAAATTTTTTTTCTCAGTTTAGGCCGATACGTATTCTTCTACATATTTTTGGTTAAAAAAATTGCAATAAGCGTTTATTGATTGGTTTGCGCAAAAGTTATAGCATTTACAAAATAGGGGATAGTTTTATGGCATTTTTATTAATAATTTTTTTTTTACAAGTAATGGCGCCGATCAGCTATTTTTATCGTGACTGTGACATTATGGCGGACACATTGGACAATTTTGACACATTTTTGGGACCATTGGCATTAATATAGCGATCGATGCTATAAAATTGCATTGATTACTGTAAAAATTTCACTGGCAGTGAAGGGGTTAACCACTAGGGGCGGGGAGGGGTTAAGTGTTCCTAGGGGCGTGTTTCTAACTGTCTGGGGGTGTGGCTGTGTGTGACACCACACTGATCGCTGCTCCCGATGACAGGGAGCAGACGATCAGTGTGCTGTCATTAGGCAGAACGGGGAGATGCTGTTTACATCGGCACCTCCCCGTTCTTGAGCTCCGTGACACGATCGCGGGTATCCCCGCCGCGATCGAGTCTGCGGGACCCACGGGCGCGGTCACGGCGCTCGCGGCTGGCGTGCCCGCGCACGGCGGGAAATTCAACGTAGCGTGCCGGTAAGTTACTTTTCCCAGCCGTGCCATTCTACCGACGTGTATGTGCAGGAGCCGGTCGGGAACCGGTTAAACACTACTGGCTTTTTTTTTTTTTTTGCACTATACATAAAAAAGACCGAAAATTTGGATGGAAAAAAATATTTTGCAAATGAGTAGTTTTTCTTCATAAATTTTGGCCAAAATTGATACTGCTACATATCTTTGGGAAAAATAACCCAAATCAGTGTATATTATTTGGTCTTTATGAAAGTTATGAAAGAGTCTACACCTGATGTACTGACGGCCTATCTCATTTCTTGAGACACTAAGGACTGGTTCACACTTATGCATTTTTAGTGCTTTTTGCATTTTGCAGATTTGCACTACAGTCCATTTAACATGGTTTCCTATGGAACACGTTCTGTAGAGCAAATCTGCAAAATGCAAAAAGCACTAAAAATGCATAGGTGCGACTTGCGCGGCGACTTATATAGGCACGGGCGTGGTCACTGGGTGATGTCACATGGTGACCATGCCCCTTATGACGCCACAGTCCCAGAATGCCCCATCGCACAAGCCATTACAGCGGGAGGGTTGTCGGGAAGAGGTCCTTGTCCTCATAAACAGGGGGACAAGAGGCTTTGGGGTGGGCTCGCTCATCCCCACGCCCTTTCCTGATGGGTCGGGCTGCGTGCTCGGAAAAGGGTCTGGTATGGATTTTGGGGGGACCCCCACGCAGTTTTTTCGGCGTAGGGGGTTCCCCTTAAAATCCATACCAGACCTAAGGGCCTGGTATGCTCCTGGAGGGGGAACCCATGCCGTTTTTTTATTTAAAATTTGGCGTGGAGTTCCCCCTCCAGAGCTGATTATTCTCTGATTGGCCACGGCCAAATTCGCCTGGCCTGGGGCGACTTAAAGTCATGTTGTAAGTCGCCCCAAGTCGCATTGAAGTCGCCCCAAGTCGTGCTTTTATTCATACTCAAGTCGTGTCCAAGTTGCCTCCAAAAGTCGCGCTGGAAGTCGTGTTGCCCCAGTGTGAACCGGCTCTAAGGCTGGATTCACACCTATGCATTTTTAGTGCTTTTTGCATTTTGCAGATTTGCACTACAGAGCGTGTTCCATAGGAAACCATGTTATGTGAACTGTGCTGCAAATCTGCAAAAGGCACTAAAAATGCATAGGTGTGAGCCAGGACAGTACAAATATCCCCCAAGTTACCCCTTTTTCATTCCAAGGTATTTAGTAACATGCATGGTGAGTTTTTTTAAGTTGTAATTTTTTCCAGAATTCTTTGCAAAATTAAGATTTGTTTATTTTATTTTTTTTACAAAATTGTCATATTAACAGATTATTTCTCTCACATGGCATATGCATACTTGCAACTACACCCCAAAACACATTCTGCTACTCCTGAGTATTGCGATACCAAATGTATGAGACTTTTACACAGCCTGGCCACATACAGAGGTCCAAAATACAGGGAGCACCATTAGGTGTTTTAGGGATATAAATTACACATCTAATGTCATGACGACCTGTCACAATTTTGAAGGCCCTGGAGCACCAAGACATTGGAAACGCCCACAAAATTACCCCATTTTAGAAAGCAAGCACCCCAATGTATATTCTATGAGGCATAATGAGTCTTTTGAACGTGTCATCTTTTTCTACAAGTTTTTGGAAAATGAAAACACATTTTTTTTTACACAAAGTTGATCATTTATACAATATTTCTAACACATAGCATGTATATAGCAAAAATTGCACCCCAAAATACGTTCTGCTACTCCTCCTGAGTACGGCGATACCACATGTGTGAGACTTTTCCACAGCCTGGCCACATACAGAGGCCCAACATTCAAGTAGCAACTTCAGGCGTTCTAGGAGCATAAATTATACATCTAATTTTCTGACAACCTATCATTTTTGAAGGCCCTTCATATTTCTTCATATTCTTCATATTCATATTTCTAACACATAGCACGTGCATATCAAGAATTACATTCCAAAATACATTCTATTGAAGATATATTGGTCCTGGTATACTCTTACCTGCAGATACTCATTATTGTACCACTGTCCAGCCCTTCATAAACATACTGCCTCTTGCTACAGCTAATTATTTCCATAGTCCAGGTAGCAGACAAAGGAGGTGTGGTCAGTTCATGCGGCAGGCAGAGCCCTGATGGCAGTAAGTCAGCAGAAGGCTGAGGGCCTCGTCAGGTAAGACAGGGGTAGAGATTTCTCCCACCCAAATCTCTTTTGAAGCCTCCGGACTCCAGACCCGAATCTGGAAATTGCGAAACCCGGAGAAAACCAAAAAATGTGTTTTCTCCACCCGGAAAAACAATTCTGGAGCCCCTCACATATGTGAGACTCCTGTGTACTACAGCAGCAGGGCAACAGATCATTCCAAGCAGTAGGCAGAAGTATAGTCTATAAAACAGGTCAGGGTCAGTTCACGTGGAAAGCAGTGGTATGGTTATTTGAGGAAGCATGGAAAATAGTCAGTACAGATGATAAAAATGGGGAAATGGTTAAAAATATTGGCTAATATTATAGGGATGTGTGATAATGGCGCAAGCATTCTCCAATGCATAGGCCAGGTTATGAGGAACACTGGGGACAATAGTAGCTGGTATCTCTTCGAACTCCTCTTTTACTGCATACCCAACATCTTTTTTGGCATCTTCGGCCTGCTTCAAATGGTGGAATGTTGTCTGGGAAGTGGCACTAATTAATTCAGCCAACAGCATCAGATCAAAAAATTTTTTGGGGGGGGGGTGTCTTTGCTGATAGATCAGGTATGTGACAATTTCTTTGATTCATTTTAGGAAGGGTGTGGGGCTTTTCATGGATTTGGTGTAGGTGACTTATGCCTTGTAAATGGCCAAATGAATAAGATAAATCGCATCTTTCTTATACCAGAAACTGGACCTTTTGTTGCCAGATAGGGCTGAAGGATTTAGTCATTGAAAGCCACACCGACCCCATTTAAAGATTATATTCTTGGACGCAAGTTGGTTTTTGAATGGGACCGAATCTTCTGTGAACCTCATCTGTGGTGTCATTATGGATGGTGGACAGCATGTATACATTCCTGCTATCCTTCGCCCTCAAGGCCAGCACTTCCTTGCTTCTCAAAGTTGCTTTTTCCCCTTGTCACATTTTTTTGTTCACTAACGCTTGTGGGAAGCCCTTACTTTTCTTTCTGGTGGTTCCGCAGGCCAGGATTTTTGTACAGTGTAGGTGTTTGAAAAGGGCCAGGCTGGTATAATTGTTATCTGGGTATATGTGATAAACTTTTTGCAGCAGTAGGTATGCCAGGTCCCATACAATTTTTCCGGTTGTGCCCATGTTGGCCGGGCACTCAGGAGGCTGATGCTGGGAATCTCTTCCTTCATATATGCGGAACGCATACAGATATCACGTGGCTCTTTCACATAGCTTGTAAAATTTTACTCCATTATTGGCCCTTTTGCTAGGAATATACTGTTTTATTCCTAGCGGGCCTGTAAAGTGTACCAGGGACTCATCCACACAAATATTTTGATCAAGGACATAAAGTTCAGCAAATCCTTGGGAATTTTTTTTTATAAGTGGGCGAATAATTTGTCATAGTTTGGATGATCTCAGGGAGGCCACAGGGTGTTGTCACTAAAGTGAAGTGCATAATCATCTCATATTGGGACCTGGGGATTACTGAAGAATAAATGGGCATGTGGTGGATGGGGTTGGTGGACCAGTAGGTGTGTCCTTCATTTTTTTTTTTTTAGTAAAGTCAGATCTCTCCACCCATAAGGACGGGCGTAGGATTGGGGTTTATTAGAATATATATATATATACTGCTGGACATATAGATTTGTCTGATCCACAATAAATTGAAGCAAAAAAAAAAAAAAAAATCAATTTCAGAAAAATGTTCTGTTCTGGACTGCACACCTGGCTGTGCGGTGAAAGGGAGAATGCTTCCTGATCCCAAGTTGGAAGGCAGCCATGTTGGGTTGGCAAGCGCATCTGGGAGGTATGTAGTGGCCCTGACTCTTGGGGGATGTGACACTCCAGTGCTGGTACTTGGGGGATTTGACATTCCTGTGCTGGTACTTGGGGTGATATTGCAGCGCTGGTACTGGGCCTGGGCATTTCATCCTGGGGTCTATCACTGGTGGCAGCACTGGTACTGGGCCTAGGCATTTCATCTTGGGGTCTTTTGCTTATGGCTGCCTGGTTTCCAGCATGCCATACCCTTTTAGGAGGGACCCTTCCTCAGATTCGGTGGCCAATCCACTGCTTTCAATTGGTTCACACTCTGAATTGGATTCGGATTTGGAATCTGACCGTGAGAAATCCCCACTGCTTTCATCAGCAGCAGATTATTGGGAGGACAATGTGCCCTCTCCCAGGTTGGAAGAATCCTGAACGTAAACAACCCAGAGCCCAGTGTGCTTTCCGAATATTTACAGTTACCCAGCATACCATCAGAGTCAGTCTCTCTGGGGTAGGCTGGGGCTGTATCAATATTCATGCTGCCATCTGCATGATTCCACATCTATCATTTAGAAATTCCCCAAGCTTTCTAGATGCAGAGGGAGCTATCTGCCTGCCAGCAGCAGAGCACACTGACTAGACCTAACTAGTAGATTTAGGCATCACTGATACAGTGAGCCAGAAATGCTTTTACCTATCAGCCAATTTCTTTCAAACTGCCTAGAGTGATAACTAATTTTACCTACCAAAATAGAACTAAAACTGCCTAGAGTGATAACTAATTTTACCTACCAAAACAGAACTAAAACACTTATGTGATCATATAAACCATAACAAATAATATAAGGAACAAAAAAACGTGAATAATAAATGATGTGCTCAAAAATACTCCAAGCAGTCCTCTGTTATGACATGTGGTGTCTATAAATAGAGGAACTTGGACGCGAGATGTACAAAAAAAGTCAGTGACAAACTTCAATCGTGTGATGATGGCCCTCAATCATATGTGGATATGATATAGTGACAGTCTTTAACTTTAAATATGTATGATGTAATAACAGTTGATAGTAGATCCACCACCAAAAACACCAAAGGCTGCTTACCAGAGAGAA
This sequence comes from Lithobates sylvaticus, assembly GCA_028564925.1. Classification (NCBI taxonomy): domain Eukaryota; kingdom Metazoa; phylum Chordata; class Amphibia; order Anura; family Ranidae; genus Lithobates; species Lithobates sylvaticus. Next base: position 28,253,580 of record CM053029.1, read on the forward strand.
TGATCTCAAATAGGTGTACACCTAGTCAGTCAATCAAGCTTTGTGGTATAATATACCAAGGGGATCAGATGCTCTATCCAGATATGACCTCCAGATGGACCTCCGAACAGGTGTAAGGTATGGATGGACTCAGTAGATATAGGCAGTCAGCCCCACCATTAAAAGAAAGAGGAAAGCTTGTAGCGTAACTCCGTATTGAATTTTTAATACACAAAAAGCAAAGGCAATACACTCACGTGCTTAGCAGTAAAATCAAGCGCTTGTATAAAAGAAGACAGTGGTCTCAGCATAGTATCTAGGAGGGTGCTACACCCTTATTTGGGGTGCGGATGAGAAATCTCCTCCTGCAGCGCTGCAGACACTGATGTATGTATTCTGAGAGCATCACCCTGCTGCTGTCAGAATAAACAGATCAGTGCTGCAGCTGATTGGTGTTCCTGCGAAGAAAACAACAACGGTTAACAATAACACGCAGTAACAAAATAACATCAACTCAATAAAACAACAAGTTTTTTTTTTTTTTTTTTACTTTTATCGTTTTTGTTTACGTATATTTTAACTGTTTTTGTAACTTTTTAGAACTGTAACCGTAAACTTCTCAGCCATTGATTTTAGGGTTTCTCAAAATGCCATAAGACAGTTTCCTGACTCTCTAACATATTTTGAGACCCTTGTGTGTGAATTGTGTGCCCTAGACTGTACCAATACCAATACTTCACTACTGTGTGGTAGCGATGGAAGCAGTCCTTGATGCAGAGACCAGGTTGGCCAGCACAGGAGGGACGGGTGTCTTGTCTTACTCTGCGTCTGCTACAGACACGACTGATCTTATTTTGGGTCGGGGGAACCAGGGAGAACATCAGGAAAATGCCTCTCATGCAGCCGGCTAACTGCATCTGTATTTGGGGTTTGGGGCCAATGCACCTTCTGGCTACAAAAGGGCTTTGATGACCGCTTCCTGAAATTTTAGGAAGAATTCACTTCTTCCTGATGCTTTTGTATGGCACAAAAGCATTATATATAGCCAATCAAAATAAATAGACACTTTTTTTTACTAGCGTCTGGCTTTGCGGGAAACAAAGTACAGCTTCATTATTTGGTTGTTGAAGTTCACCCCTCCCATGTTAAAGTGGTTATAAAGGCACAAGATTTTTTACCTTTATGTATTCTATGCATGAAGGTAAAAAAAAAAACTGTGTGCAGCAGCCCCCCCCCCCCCCACCCAATAGTTACCTAAGCCCTCTCTCGATCCAGTGATGTCCATGAGAACCTTGGCTCTCCGGGGACCCTTACTACTAATTGGCTTTTGGCAGAAGCAATTTGCTCCCGCTGCTGTCAATCATAGAAACAGGTGAAACACCGCGCTGATCCCTACCCAAAACCTAGAAAATCACTAGTGATAATCAAATAAATGTCATCAACATGTAAAATTATAAGTAAAAAATCCAAGTGATAATGAAACAATAAACCCTAAAGCAGCAGCTAAAAAATTGTGAGATATACACAATAAATGAACAAAATAATACAAAAAGCCGCGCTATTATCTAAATAATACAAGAAATAAGTGCAAAATAAGATGGTAAAACCCTAAAGCAGTATCATATAATATAATCTAAATAATGACCGTGAAAGTCCAGTGAATAAGTGAATGAAAACCTAAACAGTTTAAGTGATATGGTCTAATAAATATTCAAGAAGAAGTCCAATGTAAAAACATAAATCCAAAGATGGCAAAGTGAAAATCCCAATAGTGACTGACGTGATCCACCACCATAAGTTGAATGTGCTTACCAGAGGGCAAGCTCAAATGGGCCCATAAGTAGATGTTATGATGAATCTCAGCCAGATGGACTCCAGATGCGGTCTCTTTCACAGGGTTAACCAGGAACGGGAAACACGCTCGCAATCCTCCTTGGAACCGATCGTACCAAGGGCAATCTCCAGTGATACCAACAATCACTTAATGGCCAATAAGGACATGTAGAGAAGAGAAGGATGCTCCCATAGTGTGATATCAGAGTAACAGGTTTTATTAAAAAACAAAATGCTCCTACTTACATCAAAACAAAAATGGATGGGCAGGAATAAAAGATAAAAGCATGTGCCGGCCGGCAAATCGTACACCCGCTCAAACGCGGAACGCGATGACGTCAGCGCGTCAGCTTCCCTACGTCGTTTCGTCCAATGACGTCTTCTGGGGAACGGGCCCGTAAGCACATTCTGGTAAGCACATTCAACTTATGGTGGTGGATCACGTCAGTCACTATTGGGATTTTCACTTTGCCATCTTTGGATTTATGTTTTTACATTGGACTTCTTCTTGAATATTTATTAGACCATATCACTTAAACTGTTTAGGTTTTCATTCACTTATTCACTGGACTTTCACGGTCATTATTTAGATTATATTATATGATACTGCTTTAGGGTTTTACCATCTTATTTTGCACTTATTTCTTGTATTATTTAGATAATAGCGCGGCTTTTTGTATTATTATGCTGTCAATCATAGACAGGGAGACAACCAGGAGACGGAGGGGGCGGGGCCAAGCCATGGCTCCGTGTGTGAATGGACACACAGCAGTGGCTCAGCTTGGCTTGGTGCACCCAAAGCAAGCTGCTGGCAGTGGGGGCACCCAGAAGGAGTTAGGGGCCAGGAGCACCCGGTGTAGGACCCAAGAAAAGGAGGATCCGGGCTGCTCTGTGCAAAACCACTGCACAGAGCAGGTAAGTATGACATGTTTGTTATTTTAATGTAAAAAAAAAACAAGGGATTAGTAAGACTTTAAGGTTGTATTCGTGGACACAGAGATACCTTTTAACAAAACCAGGCAAATTTGGACTGTCGTGTCTGCGTGAATGGAAGACAGGATGATTACATCCCTTTTGTCCTTCCACTTCACTGCGAGAAGCTCTCCATTGCACAAGCAGGCTTCCTCCCCCTTTCTAAGTGGGGTGTTAAAGAGCCATTGGTGGACGCCCCTGTGATTAGGTCACATGGTGCCACAGCAGCCAATTCCAAGATTGAATACGTGTATAAAAAGTTGCACGATTGCTTAAAGGTTGTCCACGTACAAAAGTTACCCCTTATGGAACAAAGGTGACACCAAGTCCTACACTATCTTCTCACTGCTCCCCATGTAGTCCAGGCATCCGGGGGGCTCCACTTCACTGTCTTTTCCCTCATAAACTCTACAATTGTATGTATAGCCTGTTGCCCTCTCACAGAGATTATACATTTTGACCCCAGATCTGGCACGCTTTCTGGGGAGATTATGCTTGATTACAAGGCAGCCAGTGAAATTAAGGAGGGACTCGTCTATGCAGATATTTTGTTGGGGCGTATACACATCTCTCTGAAAGGTAGTTTATTAACCACTTCTGTACTCTGATATACATCTATACTTTGAAGGAGGATATCGTTGTTATGTCAGCAGCTATCTGCCATAACCCCGGTATCCTCTTCTTCAGTGGGCGGTCACTTTTATCGGTGGCGGGAGAGGGGCCCGGCAGCGGCAGAGGCAATCGGGGTCCTTCCTGTGGCCTGACATGGAGACGAGTGAGGGGTAGATGGGCCCCACCCATCTCCATATCATTGCAGGGCGGAAGCGACGTCAAAACATCACTTCCACCATAGCTCTTAAAGGACCATTTAAAAAAAAATTTAAATGACAATTTTTTTTTTATCTTTATTGCATTTTAGTCTAAATATGAGATCTGACGTCTTTTTGACCCCAGATCCCATATTTAAGGGGTCCTGCCATGCTTTTTTTCTATTACAAGGGATGTTTACATTCCTTTTAATAGGAATAAAAGTGACACCATTTTTTTTTTTTAAACAGTGTAAAAATAAAAGGTAAAATAAATCTGCAAAAAAATAATTTTTTTAAACGCGCCCCGTCCCGACGAGCTCGCGTGCAAAAGCGAACGCATACGTGAGTAGCGCCCGCATATGAAAATGGTGTTCAAACCACACATCCCCCACACCATTACACCACCACCAGCCTGAACTGGTGATACAAGGCAGGATGGATCTAGATCTGTTGGCATTGCAATTCAGCAACAAAGTGGACAGGTTTGCGGGCAGGATCAGGAATTCAAAGGCCTTTGTGGTGGACACACTGGTGGCCCTATGTGATCAGTTCCAGCTAATATACATTTCGGTGGCAGCTGTTGGTCAAATATTTAGCAGGGGGGGGGACGGCCCCTCACTCGCTCCAACCCCTCCCCAAGGCAGGCTCTTGCACTACATAGTAGTTGGCAGATATATAGGAGATTGGTGTAATAGGAAAAGCGCAGCGATAGAGCTACAAATGTACCCCAGGTATGAACCTAGGGAAAAAGGGACAAAAGGAATTGTCTTAAAAAGGGGCAGATGGTTAGTGGAAATGTTAGGAGTGTTTGTGAATACACAAGTGTGATGTGCGCTGATAATGAATCAAGTGCAATCAATGCTATCAAAGGTCACCATGTGATCAGGTGAGACCTTAAATACATATATATACACACTTTTGTGCAAATGTTCGAGTTTAAATGTAGCGATATCTGATTTGTAACTGGGGGAGGCGAAAATTCCTGAAAACTAGGAGTAAGTCCATAATTAGTTATCAACAGGGATCCCCCCCCCCCCCCCCCGCGGCTCTTGATCAATCACAGAATTAGCAATCTTATCCAGTAGGGAACCCTTCCTTGTTCTTCACAAAGAAATGGTGGTCTTTAGACCCTGGGCCTCCTTTCTCCCTAAAGCCTCGTACACACGATCGGATTGTTGGCCAACAAATACGAACGTAGTGACGTACTATGTTGTTTTTCAGCTCTTTAGTGCCACCCTTTGGGCTCCTTCTGCTAATTTCGTGTTAGTAGAAGTTTGGTGAGTGTTGATTCGCACTTTTCAGTTCGTGTTTTTCATTTTGTGCTTTTCAGTTTGTTTCTGAACGGCCGTTCGCCAACCAGCCATGTTGCGGAATCGGAGGAGATAACGTGTTATTTATTATTGGCCTTGGAGTTTATTGCTTTGACATAATTTTTTTGGTTGAATAATGATTTGATTTGGTATATTTTCTATATTTTTGGATGCATAGAATGCACTTTTTGGTTACGTTCTATTGGCAGATAGCATGTCTAATTTTATTTGTTTTCTTAAAAACAAATAAGAATGTGGATGGCCAGCTACATCCCCATGGCCATCCACATGCTAAAAAAAATGCCCAAAATATGCCACAAATGGGCACTGATTGGCACATCATATTTATGTTATAAAACAGGGATGCCCAGCAATGCCACCCATCAGTGTCATCAGTGCCACCCATCAGCGTCCATCAGTGCCAGCTATCGGTGCCTATCCGTGCCCACCTATCAGTGCCCATCAGTGCCCATCCATGCCACCTATCCGTGCCACCTATATGTATGCATCAGTGCCACCCATAAGTACCTGTCAGTGCCGCCTATGAGTGCCCATCAGTGCCACCTGAGTGCCCATCAGTGCCTCCTATCAGTGCCCATCAGTGCCGCCTATCAGTGCCCATCATCAGTGCCCATCAGTGCCACCTCATTGGTGCCGCCTCATCGGTGCCCATCAGTGCCGCCTTATCAGTGCCCATCAGTGCAGCCATATCAGTGCCCGTCATTGAAGAAGAAAACACACTTATTTACAAAAAAAATTAACAGTGACAAAGAAAAACTTGTTTTTTTGCAAAATATTTTTTTGTTTGTTGCGCAAAAAATAAAAATCGCAGAGGTGATCAAATACCACCAAAAGAAAGCTCTATTTGTTGGAACAAAATGATAAAAAAATTGTTTGGGTGCAGTGTAGCATGACCGCACAATTGTCATTCAAATTGCGACAGCGCTGAAAGCTGAAAATTGGCCTGGGTGGGAAGGTGTCTAAGTGTCTGGTATTGAAGTGGTTAAAGAAGAAGAGAATTGTGCGCTGCATTTCCAGATTTCATAATTTGCACGAATGTTAATTCTCCATTACGAACGCTAGTTTACAAGACCGACCACTTCTGGCTCGTCCTTGCTTCCGAGCATGCGTGTTTGTACTTTGTACTTTTGTCCGACGGACTTGTGTACACACGTTCGGAAAATCTGACAACACATTTGTCCACGGAAAATTTATAAACCTGCCATCCAACATTTGTCTGCGGAAAACCCGACAACAATTGTCCGATGGAGCGTACAAATGGTCGGATTTTCCAGCCAACAGCCTGTCATCAAACATTTCGTTGGAAAATCCGATCGTGTGTACAAGGCTTGAGGCAATAGAGTGTTCAGCCCCATCCAGCTGTCGTGTATGTCGGCCTTTCAAAGACTGTGACAGGCTGCAGGAAGCAGGCCTAGATGCTGCACCTGTGGCTCTTGGGAACACTAATATCCCAGAATTGGACCCACTTGGACTAAACGTCTAGTGTACAAGGGGCCTCAGTCTTCATGTACACGGGACGTTTTTACAACCTCTCCTGACCGATTTAACTTGACAGATAGTAACCCACATTTAAAACGTCTGTTTTGCCACGTTTACATGCAGCATATAGCGGCGTTTTGCTGCGTTTGCGTTTAGAAGCGCTTAAAAAAAAATTGCCAAAAATGAAAAACGCCTGTAAACTAAATGTGGCTAAATGCGAGTTACCACACTTCAAAGCGTTTGGCGCTTGAAATGCCTGTAAACTCAACTTCTGAACGCATTTTTTTTGTCATTTGTCATTGTCTAATCTCAACTTCCTAGAAATGACTATAAGGCCCCTTTCACACTGGGGCGGGGAGCCGCGGTGACGGTAAAGCAGCGCTATATTTAGCGCTGCTTTACCGTCGTTTTAACCGCGGTATTCGGCCGCTCGCGGTGCGGTTTTACCCCCCGCGAGCGGCCGAAAAAGGGTTAAAGACCCCCGCGGTATTGCCGCAGTTTTACCGCGGTTTCCCATTCAAATCAATGGGAAGGAGCAGTATAGGAGCGGTGAACACACCGCTCCTATACCGATCCAAAGATGCTGCTAGCAGGACTTTTTTTGCCGTCCTGCTAGCGCACCGCTCCAGTGTGAAAGCCCGCCGGCTTTCACACTGGAGTTAAAGGGGCTGGATTTTTTCAGGCGGTGAACAGGCGCTATTTTTAGCGCTGTACCGCCTGAAAAACGCCCCAGTGTGAAAGGGGCCTAAAGGACCTGTGTACATGGACAGATAAGATAACATAGAGGTGAGTTCAGGGGCAGATGAAAGAAACTGCCAACTGCTCCTAAACGTTCGTCTACCAGCAGCCGTGTACATGAGGCCTTAGTGTGTTCTTCTTTACACTAGGGATGAGCTGAACACCCCCGGGTTCGGTTCGCACCAGAACCTTCAAACGGACCGAAAGTTTGTGCGAATTTTCGAACCCTATTCGTTACAATGGATGCGAACGTTCAAAATCAAAAGTTGCTAATTATAACTGCCAATATGCATGTTAATGTCATAAAACAGGTTTGGGGACCCGGGTCCTGCCCCAGGGGACATATATCAATGCAAAAAGAAGTTTTAAAAACTGACGTTTTTTCGGGAGCAGTCATTTTAATGATGCATAAAGTGAAAAAAAAAAGTGAAATATTCCTTTAAATATGGTACCCGGGGGGTGTCTAAAATATGCCTGTGAAGTGGCATGTGTTTCCCGTGTTTAGAACTGTCCCTGCACAAAATGACATTTGTAAAGGAAAAAAAGAAGCCATTTAAAACCGCTTGCGGCTTTAATGTCATGTCTTGTCCTGGCAATATGGATAAAAATCTTTGAGAAAAAATGGCATGGCTACCCCATCAGCCCCCCCCCCCCCACCCGGCCCCTTTGGGTCTTGTATGGATATTAAGGGGAACCCTGCTGCACCCAAAATAATAACCCTATACCTACAACCCTATATACTCTGAACAGCAGTATACAGGCCGTGCAAACAAAACAGGGACTGTAGGTTTATTCTTAAGTAGAATCTGAACAGGAACATTTTTAAGTGTAGCTCCATCCAAAAAAAAAAAACGATTTTTAAGCTTTTTGGAGAACATAGGGAAGGGTTATCACCCCTGTAACATTTGTTTTGCTGTCTGTGCACCTGTGTCACCTCACTTTCCGTCCCAATGACAAATGTTTTTGGAAAAGTGGGTTTTTTATTGAAACAAGGATTGGTGATAAAGCATCAGTAGAGAGGAGATACCTTTTTCCCAAATTAAATCTAACAGGATAAAATTTCCCTTCCTAGGGGTAGATTTCCTCTCACTTCCTGTTTTCTCCTTCCGTTTGCAAGTAGGAGTCGTTTGTAAGTTGGATGTTTGAAAGTAGGGGCCTGCCGTATATACTCTGCAGAAATTTGCCCTGTTAGATGTTGGTGTTGTCACAACACTGTAAGCCCTCACAGTTACTCTTGGTGGGCACAGGAATTGGCCCTGCTGTGAATTATTAGATCAAGATTTGTAATTGCATGCACCTGTTGAACAGGGCAGAAAAATTGGGCCTTTGTGGTGGTGGTGGACGGTGTTGCCACAAGACTGTAAGCCCTCACAGTTACTCTTGGTGGGCGCAGGAATGGGCCCTGCTGTGAACTATTAGATCAAGATTTGTAATTACACGCCCCTGTTAAACAGGGGCGGAAAAATTGGGCCTTTGGTGGTGGTGGTGGACGGTGTTGCCACAAGACTGTAAGCCCTCACAGTTACTCTTGGTGGGCGCAGGAATGGGCCCTGCTGTGAACTATTAGATCAAGATTTGTAATTACACGCCCCAGGGGCTGAAAAATTGTGCCTTAGGCACTGGTGCTGGAGCCACAACACTGCAACCCCTCACAGATACTGTACTTGGAGCACAGCAGTCAGACCTGTTGCGAAGCATTGCTTAAAAAATTGTAATTACACGCCCCTGTTAAACAGGGGCTGAAAAACTGTGCCTTAGGCACTGGTGCTGGTGCCACAACACTGCAACCCCTCACAGATACTGTACTCTGAGCACAGCAATGAGACCTGTTGCAAAGCATTGGCTAAAAATTATAATTACACGCCCCTGTTAAACAGGGGCTGAAAAATTGGGCCTTAGCCCAATATCATCAGGATCATTGCGGAGGAAGAGGATAGTCAGTCAACATACCAGGACAGTCACTCAGCATCAGCATAGGCAGTCTTGAAGGGATGTGACATTATAAATTATTCAGTAATATCAGCTTCAGGTGCCTGGTAGCTGGTCGTGATCCAAGACTAATTCATCTTTATGAAGGTCAGTCGATCAACCGAGTCGGTGGACAGGCGCACCCTATGATCGGTGACAAAGCCTCCAGCAGCACTGAATGTGCGTTCGGAAAAAACGCTGGATGCAGGACAGGCCAGTAGCTCAATTGCATACTGTGCAAGCTCTGGCCAGTGATCCATCCTCAAGACCCAGTAAGCCAGAGGATTTTCGGTGGGAAAGGTGTCCAAGTCTGACCTTGCCCCTAGGTATTCCTGCACCATGTATATCAGACGCTGGCGATGGTTGCTGGAACCGATCATACCTTGGGGCTGTGGACTAAAAAATTGTCTGAACGCATCGGTCAGACGTCCACCTTCCCCACCGCTCCTTCTGCTACTGACCGAAGCCTCAGCAACTCGTCGTCCAGGACCAGGAGTTTGTAACCTCCCAGTCTCTGGAAACGCGTTGCACAGACCTTTCTGCAAAGCCTCCCTGAGATGTCTCATCCTCTGCTCCCTCTGCGACGGCAAGATAAGGTCCGCAACCTTATACCGTGTACCGTGGATCAAGGAGAGTGGCCAGCCAGTAATGGTCCCTCTCCTTGATCCGAAGAATACGAGGATCCTTCCGCAGGTTTGCAGGATCAGGGAGGCCATGCAACGTAGGTTAGCTGAGGCATTCGGTCCGGAGTCTTCTGGGTCACTGAGGACGACATGATCGGCAGCCACCTCCTCCCAGCCACGTACAAGTCCACTGGTTTGTTGGGACTGTAAATCATCCCTAAAAGACTGCTGCTGCTGCTGCTGCTGAGTGCCAGGCTCCACCTCCATGCTGACACAATCCTCCTCCTCCTCATCCTCTTCCTGTGTGATGGGTGGGAGAGAAGGAACACTGTCTGGATAAAGGGGGCCTTGAGAGGCAAGGAAGTCCTCCTCTTCCTGCCTCTGTTCTGCCTCAAGTGCCCTGTCCAATGTCCATTATCCCACGCAGCGTATGCTCCAACAGGTGGACAAGAGGTACAGTGTCACTGATGCATGCACTGTCACTGCTCACCATCCTTGTGGCCTCCTCAAATGGTGACAGGACAGTGCATGCATCCCTGATCATGCTCCACTGGCGTGGGGAAAAAATCCAAGCTCCCCTGACCCTGTCCTGGTGCCGTAGTCGCACAGGTACTCATTGATGGCCCTCTGCTGCGTGTGCAGTCGCTGCAGCATGGCCAACGTTGAGTTCCCCCTGGTGGGCATGTCACATATAAGGCGGTTCTTGGGCAGGTTCAACTCCTTTTGCAGCTCAGCCAGCCGAGCACTGGCATTATACGATCGGCGGAAATGCACACAGACTTTCCTGGCCTGCCTCAGGACATCCTGTAAGCCTGGGTACCTGCCCAAGAACCGCTGCACCACCAGGTTGAGGAAGTGAGCCATACAGGGCACATGGGTCAGCTGTCCCTGTCGCAGGGCGGAGAGGAGGTTGGTGCCATTGTCACAAACCACCATTCCTGGCTTAAGCTGGCGTGGCGTCAACCACCTCTCGGCCTGCCCCTGCAGAGCTGCCAGAACCTCTGCCCCAGTGTGGCTCCTGTCCCCCAAACACACCAGCGCAAGCACGGCATGGCATCTTTTTGCCTGCATACTTGCGTAGCCCCTTGTACACCTAGGGAGCACCGCTGGTTCCGAGGACAGAGCACTCGAAGAGGCCATGGAGGAAGAAGAAGAGGAGGGGGTGGAGGAGAGAGGTGTGTCACAACCAGTAGTAGCATTTTGGAGGCGTGGTGGCGGAACAACCTCCAACACTACTGCACCTTGTCCTGCATCCCTCCCAGCTGCCAAAAGAGTGACCCAATGGGCCGTGAAAGACAGGTACATGAGTCAGCGGTAATATGCACCTTACCGCTGACCGCCCTGTCCAGCAAGGCATGGACATTGCCTTCCACATGTCGGTAGAGAGCCGGAATCGCCTTCCGTGAGAAAAAGTGGCGTTTGGGAACCTGCCACTGAGGAACACACATTGAACAAACTCACGGAAGGGGGCCGAGTCTACCAACTGAAAAGGCAGCAGTTGAAGTGCTAGCAATTTAGCCAAGCTAGCATTCAACCGCTGGGCATGTGGATGGCTGGGAGTAAACTTCTTTCGACGGTCCAGCAGCTGGGGCAGGGAAATTTGCCTGGTAGAATCGGACGTCGCTGTACTGCTAACAGAGTGCCCACAAGTACTTGGCTGTGACACACCTAATTCTACACCTTCATTCCTCTCAGTGCAGCTTTCAGAGAGGACTGAAGATATAGTGGGGTTGGAGATCCCAGCTGATGAGGAGCAAGGAGAGGTCCGCTTTGTTCTTTGGTGTGGGTCTTTAATGTGTGCTTGCCAACGAGCTGCATGGCAGGTCAACATATGTCTGGTCATGCTTGTGGTGCCCAAGCAGCTGATGTTTTGGCCACGCAAGATACGCTTAAGACATATGTTGCAAATAGCAGTGGTGCGATCTGATGCACTCGTCTCAAAAAGGCCCAAACCAAAGAACTTTTGTGATAACGTGCAGAGGCAGCGCCCTGCACAGGCGGAGCTCTGCGGTGTGATTCAGTTGGTGTGCTGGCCTCTAGCTGGCCTCCGGAGGGCATCCTGCCTCGTTGGACATGTGCCGCCTCCTCCTCCTCCTCTCTCCCTTCAGGCACCCACGTGGAGTCAGTGACCTCATCATCCCCTCCCTCTTCACCACTAGAGTAAACCTGGCAGTAAGCTGCAGCTGGTGGAACATGACTGCCAGATTGCTGTCCTTGAGCATCCCCTCTCTCTGCGCTCACGCTACTGCCTTCCTCTAGCTGGGTATCATCATCCGAGCCTTCAAAACGTTGGGCATCCTCCTGGAGCATGTACCCAACACTGTGCTCAAACAGTTCGGGGGACTCCTCAGGAGGACATGGTGGGTCTAGGGAAGGGGTGCCTGATGATGCCATTGAGTACGCGTTGGCAGCTTCTTTGCCAGTACCCTGAGCCTGGGTGAGAGGATGAGGAGGATGAGGAGGGCTTGGTCATCCACTCTACCAAACCTTCGCCATGATGCGGCTCAACATGTCCAGCTGCCGAAAACAAGGACAAGCGTGTCCCATGGCCACGTGCTGATGACGATGCACGACCAGGTCCACGACCAGCACTGTTGTCTCTAGACACAGAGCCTGCTTGCCCTGTGTTCTTGCCTCGGGACTGTCTGCCTCTCCTTGTCGGTCTTCCAGGCATTGTAGTGGGTAGTGTATATTGTGCTGGAGTCACACAGCACACACACTAACTCCTGCAGATGGCTGCCTTAGATGACAGCAACAGGGCCTTACGGCAGATAGAGGCTGCCTTAGATGACAACAACTGGGCCTTACGGCAGCTCCAGGCTGCCTTAGATGACAACAACTGGGCCTACGGCAGATAGAGGCTGCCTTAGATGACAACAACTGGGCCTTACGGCAGATAGAGAGGTTGAGGTGGTTTTATGTGTGCTGTACTAACACAGCAGACACACACGCTAGCTCCTGTAGATGCCTGGCTGCCTTAGATGACAACAACTGGGCCTTATGGCAGATAGAGGCTGCCTTAGATGACAACAACGGGGCCTTACGGCAGATAGAGGCTGCCTTAGATGACAACAACTAGGCCTTACGGCAGATAGAGGCTGCCTTAGATGACAACAACTGGCCTTACGGCAGATAGAGGCTGCCTTAGATGACAACAACTAGGCCTTACGGCAGATAGAGGCTGCCTTAGATGACAACAACTGGGCCTTACGGCAGATAGAGGCTGCCTTAGATGACAACAACTGGGCCTTACGGCAGATAGAGAGGCTGAGGTGGTTTTATGTGTGCTGTACTAACACAGCAGACACACACACGCTAGCTCCTGGAGATGCCTGGCTGCCTTAGATGACAACAACTGGGCCTTACGGCAGATAGAGGCTGCCTTAGATGACAACAACTGGGCCTTACGGCAGATAGAGAGGCTGAGGTGGTATTATGTGTGCTGTACTAACACAGCAGACACACACGCTAGCTCCTGTAGATGCCTGGCTGCCTTAGATGACAACAACTGGGCCTTACGGCAGATAGAGGCTGCCTTAGATGACAATAACTGGGCCTTACGGCAGATAGAGGCTGCCTTAGATGACAACAATTGGGCCTTACGGCAGATAGAGGCTGCCTTAGATGACAACAACTAGGCCTTACGGCAGATAGAGGCTGCCTTAGATGACAACAACAGGGCCTTATGGCAGATAGAGAGGCTGAGGTGGTTTATGTGTGCTGTACTAACACAGCAGACACACACACGCTAGCTCCTGTAGATGCTTGGCTGCCTTAGATGACAACAACTGGGCCTTACGGAAGATAGAGGCTGCCTTAGATGACAACAACTGGGCCTTACGGCAGATAGAGGCTGCCTTAGATGACAACAACTGGGCCTTACGGCAGATAGAGAGGCTGAGGTGGTTTTATGTGTGCTGTACTAACACAACAGACACACACGCTAGCTCCTGTAAATGCCTGGCTGCCTTAGATGACAACAACAGGGCCTTATGATAGATAGAGAGGCTGAGGTGGTTTTATGTGTGCTGTACTAACACAGCAGACACACACGCTAGCTCCTATAAATGCCTGGCTGCCTTAGATGACAACAACTGGGCCTTACGGCAGATAGAGGCTGCCTTAGATGACAACAACAGGGCCTTATGACAGATAGAGAGGCTGAGGTGGTTTTATGTGTGCTGTACTGTACTTCTGTACTGTAGACCACCAGGACCGAAGACAAATCTCCTGATACCCTTCACCGAATTTATTTCAATGCACACCCTGAAAACCAAAAACGTCCTGGTACTCGGAGACTTCAATCTCTGGGCAAACAACACCGAAGACCCCATCGCCTCTGCCTGCATAAACCAACTGGAAGAACTAGGTCTTCAACAACTGATAAATGCTCCAACGCATGGTTCAGGACACACTCTGGACCTCATCTTCAAACAAAATATCAGCTTTAACATACTCAACAACTCGCCGCTACCATGGACTGACCATCACGCCATCAAATTCGAAATCACCACCAACAACACCTTCCAGAAATCGAACCACTCAACAACGACATACTGGACCAGATCTCAGAAGAAGCTACACTCGGAACTCTTCAAAACTACACTATCCAACAAAATAACAACTTTAAATTTAAACCACTCGACGGAAAAAACACTCAACTCCTTAAACAAAGCGTTACTACAAACAGCAGACGCAATCGCTCCGAAACGCAGAACACTCATCCGCAATAAAAACTCTGGATGGTTTAATGGAACTCTTACTCTACTGAAGCAGGAACGCAGAAGAGCTGAAAGAGCCTGGAGAAGAAACTGTTCCAAAGAAAACCACACAAACTACAATACTCTCACAATGAAATATCACAAAGCTATCTTCAAAGCAAAAAAAGAACACTTCTCAAACACCATCACAAAAGCTCTAAACCGCCCTCGTGAACTATTCAAACTAGTCGCCCAGACTATGAACCCTACCTGCCTAGAGCCCCCTACCAACGAAACTCAAGAATTTTGCAATGAGTTATCGGATTTTTTTATCGACAAAATCGACAGCATTCGGGAAAATATCCAACAGAAAAATACAATCAACTGCATCCAAAAAGAGGAAGCCGATTCAAACATTGCACAACCACCGAATTTTTCGCTGACCCCGATCGCCATAGAGACCACAAGAAACATCATCAGAAGCCTCCGGGACAGCACTTCACCCAACGATATCATCCCCACAAAACTACTGAAAGAATGCTCTGATATCTCGGCACCTACTATAACACTACTCATAAATCAGTCATTCAAAGAAGGAATTGTTCTGAACTCCCTCAAGCAAGGCATAATCAAACCCCTCCTAAAGAAACCCAACTTAGATCCAAGAAACCCCAACCACCGAAGACCGATAACTAGCTTGAACACCATCTCCAAGATTATGGAGAAAGTAGCGGTACAACAGCTACATCTCCATCTGGACACACACAATCTCCTGGACCCTCTGCAATCAGGCTTCCGCCCGGGCCATGGCACAGAAACAGCTCTCCTCAAAATATGGGATGATGCCTTGGAAGCAGCAGATGATGGAGAATCATGTCTCCTGATACTCCTGGACCTTAGTGCAGCATTTGACACACTGGATCACAACATTTTACTCACCCGCCTTAAAGAAGTAGCAGGAGTCACAGATTCAGACTTACCATGGTTCACTTCCTTCTTAGGAAATCGGTCACAGACAGTGAAACTTGGAGCCTTCACCTCTGAATCCCGTGCAGTCTCCTATGGAGTCCCTCAAGGATCACCTTTGTCACCCGTGCTCTTCAACATTTACATCCGTCCACTCCTAAAAATCATCAGCAAATCAGACCTATGCTTCCACTCATACGCAGATGATACTCAACTCTACCTTCGGATCCCCGGACAAAAAGACCAATATCAGGAATTAGAAAAATGCCTCACATCGATAGACGACTGGATGTCCACAAGCTCACTCAAACTTAACGGAACCAAAACAGAACTCCTTCTCCTAAATGCAAACCGGAAAACTAAATCTACGACACCATGGACTCCGCCCTCCATCCTTGGACAGACCATCCCCCTAAGCATAAAAGCCAAAAGTCTCGGTGTCATCTTCGATTCAGAAATGTCAATGAATAGGATCAGTAGTCAGCGGATCCTACCACCTTCTACGCCTGCTACGTAGACTCATCCCCTTCATTCCAGAAAAGGACAAAGCCATAGTGGTAGGAACAATCATCAACTCTCGACTCGACTACGCAAACTCCCTCTACATAGGACTACCTAAATTCCAGATTGCACGACTACAAGTCGTTCAAAACACGGCAGCAAGACTAGTCACAGGAAAAAAAACATGGTAATCCATCTCCCCATCCCTGAGGACCCTCCATTGGCTAACCGTAAAGAATCGGATCACATTCAAGACCCTCTGCTTGACTCAGAAATGCACACAAGGAGATGCTCCGCAATACTTATGCGAAAAAATACAATACTACACCCCCAATCGCAACCTCCGATCTAACGACCAAAACCTCCTCCTTGTCCCAAAATCCCGGTACAAGTCAAGGGGAGAACGAAGATTTGCAGTCCAAGGACCACGGCTATGGAACGCTCTACCTATGAACATCCGCTTGGAAAAAGACCATCGGGCCTTCAGGAAAAAACTTAAGACCTACCTCTTCTAAGAAGGAATCAACGCATGTCGGATCAAGCGCCTCGAGGCGATTCAGTTCGCAGTTGCAGCGCTATACAAATCATTCATTCATTCATTCACAGCAGACACACACGCTAGCTCCTATAAATGCCTGGCTGCCTTAGATGACAACAACAGGGCCTTATGACAGATAGAGAGGCTGAGGTGGTTTTATGTGTGCTGTACTAACACAGAAGACACACACGCTAGCTCCTATAAATGCCTGCCTGCCTTAGATGACAACAACAGGGCCTTATGACAGATAGAGAGGCTGAGGTGGTTTTATGTGTGCTGTACTAACACAGCAGACACACACGCTAGCTCCTATAAATGCCTGCCTGCCTTAGATGACAACAGGGCCTTATGACAGATAGAGAGGCTGAGGTGGTTTTATGTGTGCTGTACTAACACAGCAGACACACACGCTAGCTCCTATAAATGCCTGCCTGCCTTAGATGACAACAGGGCCTTATGACAGATAGAGAGGCTGAGGTGGTTTTATGTGTGCTGTACTAACACAGCAGACACACACGCTAGCTCCTATAAATGCCTGCCTGCCTTAGATCACAATAGGCCAGAAGTATAAAGGTGATACTGCAATGCTGTACTAACAGCACACACACACCAGACTAATCCCCAGAATCACAGCAGATAAAGTTAGACTCAGCAGCAGATAATGTCACCACTCAGCAGTGTCAGCACAGCAGAATGTATAAGACAGCACAGCACTGGAGATACTGTCAGCAGCAGTGCAATCAGCAGAATGAATATATATTCAAATGATCAGTATTCTGTAATGATAATGAATCAGCATCAGCATTAGCAGTCTGCCTATATCACAATCACAGCCGGAACACAGTGCACTAGGCCGCTGGCGCGGCGGCCTTTTATAGAGTGGGGCGTGTACTAAAGCCCCTGAGCTATAATTGGCTACAGGCGTCCTGCCTGTAGCCAATTATTGCTCTCCTCGCTGCCGGCGCTGTGATTGGCCAAGCATGCGGGGTCACAGTGCATGCTTGGCCAATCATCAGCCAGCAATGCACTGCGACTGGCGCAATGCATTGCGGGCCGCTCGCATCACACAAATGTGATGCGAACGGCCCAAATAGTTCTGGGCTCGCCGAGCGGGCGAACGCCCGGTGCTCGATTCGATCGTGGGTTCGAATCGAACACCGGGCCCATCCCTACTTTACACCCATCTTTCCCTCTTTCTCTCAAAGTTGGGAGGTTTGATTATCTTTACTACTGTGGAAAAAAACCTTCCTTTTCAGTACTTTAACCACTTGCTTACTGGGCACTTAAACCCCCCTCCTGCCCAGACCAATTTTCAGCTTTCAGCGTTGACGCATTTTGAATGACAATTGCGCGGTCATACAACACTGTACCCAAATAAAATTTTTATCATTTTTTTCCCACAAATAGAGCTTTCTTTTGGTGGTATTTAATCACAGCTGGGGTTTTTATTTTTTGCTAAACAAACAAAAAAAGATGGAAAATTTTGGGGGAAAAAAAATCATGTTTAATAGTTTGTTATAAAATTTTGCAAACAGGTAATTTTTCTGCTCCATTGATATGCGCTCATGAGGCGGCACTGATAGGCTGCACTTATGGGCACTGATAGGCACAGATAAGGTGGCACTGATGGGGACAGATAAGTCAGTACTAATGGGCACAGATAAGGCGGCACTGAAGGCCACTGATAAGATGGCACCGATGGGCCCTGATGGGTGTCATGGATGGGTGTCACGGATGGGTGTCACGGATGGGCACTGATAGGTACCACTAATAGATGGCACTGATAGGCACTGATAGGTGGCACTGATGGTCAATGATGGGGGCGGCACTGGTAGGTGACACTGATGGGCACTGATAGGTGGCACTGATGTGCAGCACTGTTCTTGAGGCACTGATTGTGGACACTGATAGGTGGCACTGTGGGCACTGACAGATGTCAATGTGGGCACTGATGGGTGGCACTGTTGCCTACTGCTACAGTGGTGTGAAAAAGTGTTTGCCCCCTTCCTCATTTCCTGTTCCTTTGCATGTTTGTCACACTTAAGTGTTTCGGAACATCAAACCAATTTAAACAAAAGTCAAGGACAACACAAGTAAAACAAAATGCAATTTGTAAATGAAGGTGTTTATTATTAAAGGTGAAAAAAAATCCAAACCATCATGGCCCTGTGTGAAAAAGTGATTGCCCCCTAAACCTAATAACTGGTTGGGCCACCCTTAGCAGCAACAACTGCAACCAAGCGTTTGCGATAACGTGCAATGAGGCTTTTACAGCGTCCTGGAGGAATTTTGGCCCACTCATCTTTGCAGAATTGTCCTAATTCAGTTACATTAGAGGGTTTTCGAGCATGAACGGCCTTTTTAAGGTCATACCACAACATCTCAATAGGATTCAGGTCAGGACTTTGGCTAGGCCACTCCAAAGTCTTCATTTTGTTTTTCTTCAGCCATTCGGTGGTGGACTTGCTGGTGTGTTTAGGATCATTGTCCTGCTGCAGAACCCAAGTTCGTTTCAGCTTGAGTACATGAACAGATGGTCGGACATTCTCCTTCAGGATCTCTTGGTAGACAGCAGAATTCATAGTTCCTTTTATCACGGCAAGTCTTCCAGGTCCTGAAGCAGCAAAACAGCCCCAGACCATCACACTACCACCACCATATTTTACTGTTGGTATAATGTTCTTTTTCTGAAATGCAGTGTTCCTTCTACGCCAGATATACTTGGACACACACCTTTCAAAGAGTTCCACTTTTGTCTCATCGGTCCACAGAATGTTGTCCCAAAAGTCTTGGGGATCATCAAGATGTGTTGTGGAGAAATTGAGACAAGCTTTGATGTTCTTTTTGCTCAGCAGTGGTTTTCTCCTTGGAACTCTGCCATGCAGGCCATTTTTGCCCAGTCTTTTCCTGATGGTGGAGGCATGAACGCTGACCTTAACTGAGGCAAGTGAGGCCTGCAGTTCCTTGGACGTTGTTTGTGGGGTCTTTTGTGACCTCTTGGATGAGTCGTCGCTGCGCTCTTGGGGTAATTTTGGGCGGCCGGCCACTCCTGGGAAGGTTCACCACTGTTCCATGTCTTCGCCATTTGTGTATAATGGCTCTCACTGTGGTTCGCTGGATTCCCAAAGCTTTGAAAATGGCTTTATAACCCTTTCCAGACTGATAGATCTCAATTACTTTCTTTCTCAATTGTTCCTGAATTTCTTTGGGTCTCGGCATGATGTGTAGCTTTTAAGGATCTTCTGGTGGACCTTACTGTGTCAAGCAGCTCCTATTTAAGTGATGCCTTGATTGTGAACAGGTGTGGCAATAATCAGACCTGGGTGTGGCTAGAGAAATTGAACTCAGGTGTGGACAACCACAGTTATAGTATGTTTTAACAAGGGGGGCAATCACTTTTTCACACAGGACCATGATGGTTTGGATTTTTTTTCACCTTTAATAATAAACACCTTCATTTACAAATTGCATTTTGTGTTTACTTGTGTTGTCCTTGACTATTGTTTAAATTGGTTTGATTTTCCGAAACACTTAAGTGTGACAAACATGCAAAGGAACAGGAAATGAGGAAGGGGGCAAACACTTTTTCACACCACTGTAGGTGGCACTTGTAGGGGGCACAGGTGGGCACTGAGGAGCTGGCAGCAGCTCGCAGTGATCGGGACTGATGTCCCTCTCACTGCCGCCAGTGATCGGCTTTTTTTTTCTCCTTGCGCTGTTAGCCGTCATTTGGCTATAGCGCGGATCTCAAGTGGTAAATAATACTGATCTGGAGCCTCACCCTGTGTAGGAGGAGGTGACCCTCCCAACTGCATTTCTCCCTGGTGTCAGAGACATTCAGTTTCATTTCTCTCTCCTGCTGTCAGCGATGGCGTCTGCTAACCTGAGAGCTGAGCTGGAATGTTCCGTCTGTCTGAACATTTATACCGATCCTGTAAACCTGAGATGTGGACACAACTTCTGCCGGGTCTGTATTGATCGTGTGCTGGATACACAGAGGGGGTCTGGAAGATATTCCTGTCCTGAATGCAGAGAGAAGTTTCCGGATCGGCCTGCACTGCACAGGAACATAACACTACATAACATATTGGAGAATTTCCTGTCTGCTCAGCCAGATCTGAAGGAGTCCGGGGTCTTCTGTACTCACTGTGTGGACTATCCTATACCTGCTGTTAGATCCTGTCTGCTCTGTGAGGTTTCTCTGTGTGATAAACACCTGAGAGCCCACAAAAAGTCCCCAGAACACGTCTTATGTGACCCCACCTTGTCCATGGAGAGCAGGAAATGCTCCGTCCATAAGAAGATCCTGGAGTATTACTGCACTGAGGATGATATCTGTATCTGTATGTCCTGTTCTATGATTGGAGGACATAAAGGACATGAGATGGAGTCACTGGATGAGGCTTCTGAGAAGAAGAAGGAGACACTGAGGAATGTTCTGCAGAAACTTCTGACAAAGAGAGAGGAGACGGAGGAAAGAGTCCAGAGTCTGCAGGAACACAGGAGGAAAGTAGAAGAAGAAGCAGCTGGTGACACCGAGAGAGTCACTGTCCTGTTTAGAGATTTCAGGAGACGTCTGGAAGACCTGGAGAAGAGAGTCCTGAGGGAAATCTCCGGGAGGGCAGAGCGGATCTCCATCTCCATCCGGGATCTGGAAAAAAAGAAGGAGGAGCTGTCCAGGAAGTTGCGTCACATTGAGGAGCTGTGTAACATGACGGATCCACTGACTGTCTTACAGGAATCAGACACAGGTGACTTGTGTGATACTGAGGATGGAGATAATGAGGACAGAGAGAGACATGAGGAGCTCCTCCATGATGGAGGGGGTCTGGATGTGGATGGGATATCACACACATTACACACATTATCTGATATAATAACAGAGGTAAATGTATACTCCTATATACAGGGAGCTGCAGACATATTACTGGATGTAAACACAGCTCATAATGATCTCCATATATCAGATGACAGGAAAACTGTATCCGGGTCAGATAGATATCAGAATCGTCCAGAAACACCAGAGAGATTTCAGGATTATCCTCAGGTGATGAGCATTCAGAGTTTCTCCTCAGGGAGACATTACTGGGAAGTGGATGTCGGGGGATCAGATTACTGGATAGTCGGGATGTGTTACCCCAGTATAGACAGGAGAGGAGGAGAGCAGTCAGCGATTGGACATAATAAGAAGTCCTGGTGCTTGTACAGGAAAGAAAATCAGTATGAGGTGAGACATGACAGGAAAGGGATTGCCTTACCCCCCAATATCTCCAGTAACAGAGTCAGGATATATCTGGATTATGAGGTCGGACGGATCTCCTTTTATGATCTGTGTGACCCGATCCGACACCTCCACACCTTCACCACCACCTTCACTGAGCCCCTCCATGCTCTGCTATATGTTCAGAAAAGTTACGTAAAGATCTGTGGGGGGAATAATAGTAATAGTGAGAACTCCGCCCAGAGACTGGTGATGTCACAGGGATGGGTAATGGAATTGGTAGAATATTCAGCCAATAGGATAAAGCAGTGGGTGGGACTTCAGTCAGTGTCCTGCAGGTTTTTCTTATATTTGTGATTTCTTCCTCTGTCACTCCCTGTTATTGGGTAGGAGATCTCCCAGTTACTGGAGTAACAGTGAATGATATGTTCCTATTTGTCAGTAAAGAGGGGTGTGGCCTATATATATAATTATCTATCTATCTATCTATCTATCTCATGACAATTACTTTCATTGTAATCATTAAACAGAAAGTTATCACAGTGTGTGATATCACCAATCTCCTCCACTGGCCCCTCCCCCTACTCTCTGCCCCTCCCCCACATGCAGTCACTATGTGCGGGGTGCAGCGCGGTCGCTGTGATTGGATAGGATGGGGTCACCTCTCCTCTCTTTCCTCCTCCTATTCCATACAATCTATACTAAATAGAGATGAAAAGAAATGTAACAATCTCAGAGGAAATATATGAAGAAGGGATCTAGAGATTTACTGCTAAGACAATAAAATGTGATGTATCATTAAAGTGTATGTCCACCCATAATGTTTTCTTTTCTTAGTTTTGGATGGAGTGGGGGAGAGTTAGAACCCCTGTCAGGATTTTACTGCTATCCAGATCTCCATTAAAGAGATTTCCCCTCACTTCCTGTCCCGGTGACAAGATTTTACCAAGCAGGAAGTGAGGAGAGCTCTCCACAATTATAATAAAATCTGACTGGGGCTCTAGGCCTTCCCCTATTCTACTAAAAATGTATGTCTGGGTCCCCTTTGCTGATTTCCTCTCACTTCCTGCCCAGTACAATGTTGTCAGCAGGACAGGAAGTGAGGGGAATCCCCAGATATCAGTAAAAACACAACAGGGGTTCTAATCCTCTCTCACTCCATCCAAAACTATAAAGAAAAGTTCTTTGCTTGGCATAGACTTTAATAGAATGTATCAGTAATATAATAGTATTGGTGTCACTGTTATCAGCAGTGAGATGTATATTGCTGTGCAGAATGTTCTCCGGTGTCACCCTCATCTTCCCCACCAGAGAGGACAATACCTTACAGAGACACGGCATACATTAGGCTGGTAATATGTAGAATATACGGGAAGCCAAAGAGGGTGAGACCAGAGAGAAATCATGGGGCCCCGTACATTACCTAACAGGGACCCCCCAGCCTGGATGGGTGTGTGGGGTCAGGTGTATGGCCCTGAACACAGCTTCAGATGCATGAACAAATTCATGCAGCCAGAGTACCTGTGGGAATGAACCCTTAATTATGTTTTTTTTTTTTTACAATTTCTTTTTGTTTTATTATTTACATTTTTTCAACAGCCCTGTGTGTGGAGGGCTTTTGTGAAATATCAGGGGTCCATACAGACCCCTGATGATACACTCTTGAGACAGAAGAAGAGATTGAGGACAGAAATCCCCACTCTTTTCTCTGGAGCTGAAGCTGCAGGGAATGAATGAACAGGAAGTGTTCTGTACAGAGGCTTACTGTTCATTCACAAACTGACGCATAGTAAGCACAGTTTATTATGCTTCAGTAATGAATAAACACAGGATTGATCATTATCAATCACTCATTGTGTTCACTGAGAAAAAGAAGGGGCTTATAAATATGACACATTTACTGGTCCCCCTGTGTGCCCACAGCAGCTGACAGCCAGTGCCAGGTAGAGGAGGAGAAGCTGGCAGAGCTGTGGGGGGAAGGGGGGACACAGGGGGATCAGAGCTGTAGGGAATGGGGATTGTGGACAGGAGGGGGGTGATCAGAGCAGTGGGGGGGTGGCAGTCTCTGATACTGTAGTACTTCATTTTCCCATCGCACACGTTCCTGGAAATGCTCTCAGTTTTGGGTGCTGTAGCAATAACCAGCTGGATACTGGTTCAAGTCACAATAAAGATATTTGCCAGCACACCATGGAGCGACACAAATAGCGTCCAAAAGGGTGATTTAGTGCATGATCACAATATGGGGATAGTGCAATGTTTCGGAGCCACGCAGGGCCCCTGATCTTACATGCCTGACGAAGGGGCCCTGCGTGGCTCCGAAACGTTGCACTATCCCCATATTGTGATCATGCACTAAATCACCCTTTTGGACGCTATTTGTGTCGCTCCATGGTGTGCTGGCAAATATCTTTATTATAGTCTCTGATACTGATTCCCTTGTGGCTCCCCCTGCAGCAGCTGGTGGGAAGGAGAGAAGGAGAAGTCATCTGTACTGTGGGGGAGATGGTGGGGGCTCTGATCTGTGATCAGCAGCTTTTTGAACTGCCTGCACCATAAAGCTGCCCAGACCCCATACAGGAGGGCTGGTTGTACCCCCTCTGTGGCCCTGAACACGCTGAACAGCAATATACATCACAGTGCTGCTAACAGTCACACCATCTGATTGGTTGCTTTCGGTCTCACACTCTGCACTACTGTGCTGAATAAGAAGAGTTGCATTATGGGAAAAGGAGAACACAGGGTTAATCTGTTACTTTATCTTTCTGAAAGCCTACGAGGGAAGCCGGGGGGCCAAATACTGTATATGACATTGTCTGGAGGCCACAAAAATATCACATTGCCTGGGGGCCCAAATATATCATATGGGTTGGGAACACAAGTATGTGACATTCTCTAGGGTTCCCCAAATATGCCCCAGTCCCTGGGGGCCCAAATATGTCCCATTCTCTAGAAGCCTGAAATATCTAACATTGCCTGGGGCCCCCAAACATTTCCAAGGGTCTGGTGGCAGGGCTGAGCCAAAGAGTTACAGAAGAGGCGGCCAACTTGGGTACTTCAGTGGGACAACGGCACAAAAATGGCAGAACCTGCAACCTATACTGCTATAGTTCACAGCTCATGGGGGAGGACACTTTGACTTATGCCTTGGGTGCTAAAGGAGTCTGTCTGGGGCCCCAAGTGTGTCTTAATACCTAGGGATCTTATATGAGGCTTTTTTATTTTTTTTGGAGCCCCAAGTATGTCACATTGTTATGGGACCCCAAATGGTCTTAAAGAGCCTCTGTCACTTGTCCACTCAGGGCCCATCCCGACCCTTTATATACACCAATATTGTTCTCCTCTGCTGCTCCATCTCCCCCCCCCCCATGTAGGTTCCATATTGGAATATGTCAGAGCTCATACAGGATTGTTGATCTCACCTCTCCCCCTCCCTCATGTGACAATATTTAAGTCTGGTGATTGGCTGCTTAGGCCTGAGCATTGTATGCTGGGAGAACATGATCCCTCATACCCAGGAAATTGGGAACCTAGCAAGGGCTTTGATGGAGCAACAACATATTGGGGAACAGCAAAGGAGAATATATAGGGGGGTTTGGAGGGTTTTCAAGAGAACCTCCCACTTTACCCTGAAAGGACAAAGTGGGTGGAGTCCCTTTATCCCTCCTCTGGGCTGGCCAAAGGTTCCTCAGTCAGTATGACTATGTTCAGTGGTAAGAGGTGATGGGGTGCACTGATTTGGGGGTGCAGTGTTTACCTGGAGAGATGTACTTACTGTTATTTATAGACTGCAATATAACAGTGTACACTTCTCCGGCTCTGAGTGTGGATGTACATGGAGACTCTATAGGGGGTGTACGGCTGCTGCATTACTTATATAAGGAGGTGGGGCATTTTTTTTCCTATGGCTCCTCCCAGTACATGATCATTATGTATAGTGAGAGGGGACATTGTATAGAGTGCTGGACCTGAGAGAGCGCAGAGTGTAACATGACTTATGGGAGGCACAGATGGAGGTGTACTGGCCCTTTAAGACCAAATCTATCTATCTATCTATAATATAAGATTACAATATGTAGTAGAAATAGCAATATAATAAGTTTGAAGATTGTGTCATTCTTTTTCATCATATATCGCTGTCATCATGTATGATTGATAAGTGTATCTACATTATTAAATCACATATTATATCACTTTTATAATGGATCCTAATGTAGCGGGGTTCTACCCCTTTTAGGGGAAGAGACTACATTTCCCATAATTCCCCAGGCTCCCAGGCTGCTTGCTTCCGCCCGGGAGGCTGCTGGGGGAGGCTATAAAAAGGAAGAGCGGAGACCGCCTCTTCCTCTTGGGACACTTCCTCTTCTGAGGCCTGACAGGACTGGCCTGCCTCTGCTGACAGAGCTTGTGACGCGGAGACTGCAGCCAGCAGAGACACCTGTGCGGACCGGAGCTGAAGGCCTGAAGCCTGGGCCTTGCAGCCGATGGAGTGAGACTCTCACCCCTCAGAGTCCACAGCAGCGGAGCGGAGACTTCCCCTTACTGTCGGTCGGACGGAGCTGATGACCGGAGTTCAGGGCTGTGACTGAGGAGACCGGACGCCGCCATTGAAGAGACCAGAGCCGCCATTAGAGGGACCGGATCGGAGGACGGTACCCCAAGGATTGGTGAGAGAGCCGGAAGGCTCATCCTGCATTGACACACACGTTTATGCCTACTGAACTGCCTAGGCGCAATTTACCTCAGAGCAGCAATGTTACTTTTGTGGATTACAAATGACACCATTTAAAGCTACATGTGCACCACCTCTACAGATTTATTGCCAGTGAAGAACACTGTACTAGTACAAGGACTGAGCTCTATTGCTAGGGATCAGGCCTGGTCCATTAGGTAGGCGCAGATAGATTTATTGCACCTCAGGGGTGTATAGCAGACGGTCGCCACGCTAGGCGTTCCGTTTCCCCATTGTTAGATTGATATACCTGTGTACATGTTAAAGTGCATATTGCAGGGACCTGCTAAAGTATTGTAAGATATATGTTTAAATGCATGTTGCTATTCTTTTTCCTTACTGACAAAAGTAAAGCCAGTTATTCTTATCTCAACAGTCTGCTTGTGAGTTCATACCAATTACACTTAGAGTATAAGCTAAGTTTTATGTGCATAGGGACGTACCCCTTTACTAACTGTGCCAGAGCGGGTAGAGCCAAATTGCCGGGGGTTGGTGGAGCTGTACTCAGGGACCCAAAACAAACCAGCGGCTCTCTTAACTGGGGGTAGCGCTACACGTGGGGGCTCGTATTCCGGGATCCTGAGTCAGCGGGAAAAGCCGCCAGAAGGTGCCGGCATGGACCCAATAGAAGTGGGACGGTGGTCCGCAACATGGGCCGCTGACCCAGCCGCAGCAGCAGTCATTGAACTGCCAGGGATATGGCAGAGAGAGGCAGTCAAGCAGCTCATAATGTCATTATCCCCATGCCAGAAGTCATGGATAATGGACATGAGAAATGATGCTGGGTACACATACGCCTTAATAGAGTGGAAGGAAGAGACTCCAGAGCAGTTCAGGAGCCAAAGCATACAGGCACCGAATGGTCAGGCCTACCAATTGCTGCATGCGCTGCCGCGGAAGGGAGACTACTCTCCTATGAAAGCCATTCTATCCCCAAAGAAGGAGGAGCAGAAGGGCGCGGAAAGTCCCGCACCCGCACAGACTACTCTTAGTGCAGAACTGTGTGCTGTCCTAGGGGAAATTGTGACCCAGTGCAGAAGAGACCCCGGGGATTACCCAATGTCGGGATACAGGAAACTCCGGATGTTTTCAGGGAGGACACCTGTACCCTCGGGAGAAGAGGGATTTGAAGAGTGGTTAGATGGTGCCACACAGGCCCTAGAAGAATGGGAGGTCTCAGAAGGCAGAAAGAAGCAAAGGATTGTTGAAAGCCTAAAAGGACCTGCCCTAGAGGCCATACGCAATCTGAAGACAAGCAAAAAGGATTGCACTGCCCAGGACTACATAGACATCCTGGAAGGTGTGTTTGGTGGGACAGAAAAAGTCACAGAACTTACCTATCAACTGGAACACTGTTACCAGAAGACAGGGGAGAAGCTGTCAGAGTACATGGGACGCATAGACAAGATCCTGCATAGGATTATCCTGAAGAAGGGGATAGATCCAGGGAAGGTAGATGAAGCCCGTGCCCAGCAGGTGATGAGGGGAGCCCAACCCTTGGACCCTGTCGCACTAATTCTACGCACCCGCCAGGATGGGAAGAGCCTGGACTACCCTGATCTCATCCGAATGGTCAGAGAAGAAGAGGCCATGTTGGAAGAGAAAAGGGAGAAGCAGGTGATGGGGTCTACAAAGTTTCCAGTGGCCACGGTCAGGTCGGCCTTAACCCCTGAAAGAGACACAGAGGTAGATGCCCTGAAGTTGCAGATGTCCCAGATGATGGAGATACTGACGTCTCTAGTGGCGAAAGAGACGCCCAGTCCCAAGAAAGAAACAAGCAGGAGGGAATTGTTTCCAGCTGTTTCAGCACCAGCATCCCCACCTGACTACGGTGAGATGATCTGCTTTAATTGTGGAGGAATTGGTCATATTGCAGCTGTATGTTCCAGTCCCAAGAAGAAGAAGGCAGAAAGCCGCCAGCCGGCGGGAAACGCCAAAGGGCCCCGGTGAAGGAGTCAACCGGGTGCCCATCACCTTCAGTGAGCTCCAAGAAGCACAACAGGAAGAGAAAGCGAGGAGACCAAACCCCTCGGAAGGAACCCAGGGATCCTCAACCAAGGTGCACTCCAGAGAAAGGGGACAAGACCCCTCCGGAGAGACACAGCACCCCCAGACGTGAACTCTTCAAAGTGAGAGATAACAATATCCCTCAACGGGTTCACACTCCCAGTAAGAGGGAGAAAATCAATGCATACCAGGCTCAAGAAAGGAGCAAGTGCAAATCAAGTGCTGGCAAAACAAAGAGCCCAAAGAAGAGGACAGCATCAACTAGGCCCTACCCAGAGGAGCTAGTTGGTCCATCCCCTACTGTACCCATCCAGGTGGAAGGAGTGTACACGAAGGCCCTCCTAGACACTGGAGCACAAGTGACCCTGTTGTACAGGGACTTCTATGACAGATACCTGAGTCATCTGCCAATACAGAAGATAGAAGAGTTGGAGATAAGGGGATTGGGAACCCAGAGTTTCCCCTATGATGGATACTTACCTATCAGATTGACGTTTGACCCATCCGTAGCTGGGAAGTCTGAAGTGTTCGACACCTTAGCAGTGGTGTGTCCCCGCCCACCAGGAACCAGCAAGACGTCCCTGATCATAGGGACGAACACGGACCTAGTCAGAAGGCTTCTGACTCCCCTGGTGAAGAAAGAGAATCTTTCAACTCCCAAGATCCATCCCATGCTGAAGGCAGCCTACCAGCGGTTGGTCCTAGAGCAGAAGACCCCAAGTGAGGGGATAGGAAGGGTATGGAGGCTTGGAAAAGAAGGAGCAGTGTTACAGCCTGGAGAGGTGACCTGCATGAGAGCCACGGTAAAACTTACTTGGGAGCAGCCTGGCCCCTTTGTAATGTTGGAACCTGACCCAATGGAGGGTCACTCAGGTCTGGAAGTGATACCAGAAGTAATTTCACTGAAGGACCTGAAGAAGGCTAAAGGAAGAGTCCCTGTCAGTGTGAGGAACCCCACGGAACGGCCTGTGGAGATCCCTGCCAGGATGCTTCTGGGACAGGTGAGTCCTGCTGTCCCAGTTGGCTGGTCAGAAGTGAAGGGGACGGGTGAAGGAGGAGATGTTTGGAAGAAACTCTCCATGGAAAACCCTAACCTACCTGGAGCTTGGAAAGAGAGAGCCAAGGCCCAGCTGACCAGATGGGAGAAGATTTTCTCTAAAGATGAGTTTGATGTGGGGTGTGCGAAGAGTGCCACCCATCGTATCCGCATGCAAGAGGACAAGCCATTCAGAGAGAGAGTGAGGCGAGTCCCGCTAGCAGATCTGGAGGATCTGAGGGAGCAGCTTGCGGAACTGAAGAAGACGGGAGTGATTAGGGAGTCCAGAAGCCCCTATGCCTCCCCAATTGTGGTAGTCAGGAAGAAGAATGGGTCATTGAGGCTCTGCATTGACTACAGAACTCTCAACAGGAGGACCATTCCTGACCAGTACACCACGCCAAGGATAGAAGATGCCTTGCAGAGCTTATCTGGAGCTAAGTGGTTCAGTGTGATGGACCTCAAGAGTGGGTATTACCAAATCCCCATGCATCCAGAGGATAGAGAAAAGACTGCCTTCATAACCCCAGTGGGATTCTTTGAGTTCAACAGGATGCCTCAGGGCCTATCTGGAGCTCCTGCTACGTTTCAACGCCTAATGGAAAGGACAGTTGGAGACATGAACCTCATAGAAGTCCTTGTGTATCTGGACGATGTCATTGTCTTTGGAAAGACTTTGGAAGAACATGAAGCCAGGTTGGAGAAAGTACTGAAGAGGCTCAGTGAAGAGGGACTTAAACTTTCTCCAGAGAAGTGTCGGTTCTATCAGTCTTCTGTGAACTATCTGGGACACATAGTGTCTGAAAAAGGAGTGTCTACAGACCCTGAGAAGCTGGAGGCAGTTACTTCGTG
The DNA here is from genome assembly GCA_028564925.1 of Lithobates sylvaticus. NCBI lineage: Eukaryota > Metazoa > Chordata > Amphibia > Anura > Ranidae > Lithobates > Lithobates sylvaticus. Next base: position 28,283,865 of record CM053029.1, read on the forward strand.
GCCAAGGCCCACAACAGTTACAGAACTTCGGTCTTTCTTGGGGTTCTGCTCCTACTACCGCAGGTTTGTGGATGGATTTGCCCGCATTGCCAAACCCCTCAACGAGCTGCTGAAGACAGAAGGAGAGGAGGATGGAATGGGGCCTAGGAGGTCCAGTGAGTCGGTCAAAGACCAGTGGAATTCAAGGTGTGAAGAGGCTTTCAGAACCTTGAAGAGAAGTCTCACCACAGCCCCAGTTTTGGCCTACGCTGATCCCACTAGACCATATGAGCTACACGTTGATGCCAGCCATGAGGGCCTAGGTGGAGTACTCTACCAGGAGTATGAAGACCAGCTACGACCAGTGGCTTATGTGAGCCGGAGCCTGACCCCCTCCGAGAAGAACTATCCCACCCACAAGTTGGAGTTCTTAGCCCTCAAGTGGGCAGTTGTTGACAAACTGAGAGACTATTTGTATGGGGCCGAGTTTACTGTAAAGACAGATAACAACCCCTTGACCTATCTATTCACCACCGCCAAGCTGGATGCAACTGGACACAGATGGTTGGCGGCGTTGTCTGGATTCAATTTCAGTCTCAAGTACAGACCAGGGACTGGAAATAGGGATGCAGATGCCCTGTCCCGAAGATCCTATGTCATGGTCGGTGATTGGGAAGACTGGACCCAAGTGGCACCGGATGGAGTGCGAGCCCTTTGTCAAGGGGCTGAACTCCAAGCCAGAGGAGGATCCAGAGCTGAAGAGATAGGAGTTACCACAGTGGGAGTCCCAAAGTGTTACTGTGGGGTAACTCAACTGGCAGAAGAGTGTCTGCCGAAGCTGTCCAAGAAGGAGCTAAGGTGTGACCAATTGGAAGACCCCATGGGGAGATTGGTCCTGGAAGCCCTGGAAGACAAGAGTCCAGAGGGACTTCGCCTTCACCCTTCTAAAGAAGCTCGCCTACTGAGGAGAGAGTTGGACAAACTACAGGTGCATCAGGGGGTAGTCTACCGAAGGGGCCCCTCTGATGGCCCAGAAGATAAGTGGCAGTTGTTTCTCCCCGAGAAGCATCGAGAGACTGTGCTGATTGCCTTACATGACCAGCATGGTCACTTGGGAGCAGAGAGAACCTTCCAACTTGTCAGAGACCGGTTTTACTGGCCCTGCATGAGGGCCGAAGTGGAGGAGTATTGCCATTCTTGTGCAAGATGCATTCAGAGAAAGACTTTACCCCATCAAGCTGCCCCAATGGGCCACCTACAGAGTCAAGGCCCAATGGATCTGGTATGCATTGATTTTCTCTGCCTTGAACCCGATTTGAGCGGATTGGGAAATGTTCTGGTGGTAACCGACCATTTCACTCGTTATGCTCAGGCTTTCCCAACCAAGGACCAGAAGGCCTCTACAGTAGCCAAGGTACTTTTGGAGAAGTACTTTGTTCACTATGGACTGCCACAGAGAATCCATTCAGACCAAGGAAGGGACTTTGAGAGTCGCCTGATCAGGAAGTTACTAGATTCTCTGGGAGTAGAGAAGACTAGAACCACACCATATCACCCTCAAGGTGATGCCCAGCCTGAAAGGTTCAACAGGACACTATTGAACATGTTAGGAACTTTGGAAACAGAGAAGAAGCAACATTGGAGTCAACACATTTCAGCTCTGGTGCATGCCTACAATTGCACCACAAGTGATGTGACAGGTTTCTCTCCTTACCGGCTTATGTTTGGGAGAGAAGCAAGATTGCCAGTGGATTTGGCCTTCGGCATTTCCTTAGACCATGCCTCTGCTGCCTCCCACAAAGGATATGTGGACAGACTGAGGCGCAGTTTGAAGATAGCTTATGAGAAAGCTCAAGCGGCCTCCGACCAGAGGGGGGCCCGAAACAAGAGGAACTTTGATTTGAAAGTTAGAGTACAGGACCTACAGCCTGGGGACCGTGTACTCTTACGAAACCTAGGGATCCCTGGGAAACACAAGATTGCTGATAGATGGAGATCAGAACCATATATCATCTGTAGAAAACTTCCAGGATTGCCTGTCTACAAGTTGAAGCCAGAAGGAAGAGTGGGGCCATTGAAGACCTGGCATAGGAATCATTTGCTCCCACTCACTGAAGCAGTCAGAATGCCTCCAGCAAGAGATGTACCTGAATCTGTTTCCATTCTGGATACCCCCAGGCCTAATACCAGGTCTCAGACATCCCAAGCTAGGGGTGGACAGGACCCCCAGCCAGAAGAAGCAAGAGGAGAACTTGAATGGCTATGGCCTTCCTCAACCCCAGGAAATTCTGCCATAGATCTTCCACCTACTGAAGATGTGGAAGATAACACATTGAACCCAGAAGCCACAGAGTTTGCGCCATTCAGTGATGTGCCTGAGTGCTGGGAAGATATCCCTGGTCTCTACCCAGAACAAGAAGTAGATGTTCCAGAGCCAGAGATGTTGCCAGAATGTGTTCCTGAAGAAGTTCCAAGAGAACAGAGAGCTCGCAGAGTTGTGAAGCCTCCCAAGAAGTTAACTTACCCCAAGATGGGAGAAAGTTCAGAGGACTCTGTTACTACAGCAAGGAGAAGTGCTGAAAGCCCTGACCCTTCCGCTGTTCATTTAGTGGAGGGCAACCCCAGCTCACTCTCTGGCACAGTTAAACAGGTCGCCCACACTGAAGTGACCTGTAGACAGGACAGCTACCCATCTCATGCCAATTGGTGGGAAGCTCCTCTGTCCAAATTATGTGAAAATGTTGTTCCCGAGAAAGTTTGTAGTTTGAACACTATCTTTGGGGACCAAAGATTCAAAGTGGGGGGAGTGTGTAGCGGGGTTCTACCCCTTTTAGGGGAAGAGACTACATTTCCCATAATTCCCCAGGCTCCCAGGCTGCTTGCTTCCGCCCGGGAGGCTGCTGGGGGAGGCTATAAAAAGGAAGAGCGGAGACCGCCTCTTCCTCTTGGGACACTTCCTCTTCTGAGGCCTGACAGGACTGGCCTGCCTCTGCTGACAGAGCTTGTGACGCGGAGACTGCAGCCAGCAGAGACACCTGTGCGGACCGGAGCTGAAGGCCTGAAGCCTGGGCCTTGCAGCCGATGGAGTGAGACTCTCACCCCTCAGAGTCCACAGCAGCGGAGCGGAGACTTCCCCTTACTGTCGGTCGGACGGAGCTGATGACCGGAGTTCAGGGCTGTGACTGAGGAGACCGGACGCCGCCATTGAAGAGACCAGAGCCGCCATTAGAGGGACCGGATCGGAGGACGGTACCCCAAGGATTGGTGAGAGAGCCGGAAGGCTCATCCTGCATTGACACACACGTTTATGCCTACTGAACTGCCTAGGCGCAATTTACCTCAGAGCAGCAATGTTACTTTTGTGGATTACAAATGACACCATTTAAAGCTACATGTGCACCACCTCTACAGATTTATTGCCGGTGAAGAACACTGTACTAGTACAAGGACTGAGCTCTATTGCTAGGGATCAGGCCTGGTCCATTAGGTAGGCGCAGATAGATTTATTGCACCTCAGGGGTGTATAGCAGACGGTCGCCACGCTAGGCGTTCCGTTTCCCCATTGTTAGATTGATATACCTGTGTACATGTTAAAGTGCATATTGCAGGGACCTGCTAAAGTATTGTAAGATATATGTTTAAATGCATGTTGCTATTCTTTTTCCTTACTGACAAAAGTAAAGCCAGTTATTCTTATCTCAGCAGTCTGCTTGTGAGTTCATACCAATTACACTTAGAGTATAAGCTAAGTTTTATGTGCATAGGGACGTACCCCTTTACTAACTGTGCCAGAGCGGGTAGAGCCAAATTGCCGGGGGTTGGTGGAGCTGTACTCAGGGACCCAAAACAAACCAGCGGCTCTCTTAACTGGGGGTAGCGCTACACTAATATAATGTGTCCCCATAGAATGGATCACCAATAGAATTCTATGGGATCACTTTTATAACTAATGATTTATATTGTATCACTTATACTGATTTTTAGGTTTTTGATCTATTCGATTTTTAGATTTAGGTCACATGATAATTGCGCAAATGTTTATCAAAATAATATTTTTGCTGAAAATACAGAAAAATCATTATTAGCGGATACAACATAACTTACAAAATCCCTTCTAATTCTAGAACATGAACCTGTATTGAGCTAATAAATAACAAATATTTGTAAATTGTGTTTTTTTTTTGTTGTAAACCAGTGAGAATTGAAGGAACACAGAACTGTAAATAGGCGACTTACACTGACCAATGGCGGCAGCCAGTTGGGATTGAGAAAATTTTTACAACACGCCCCTTTTATAGAAATCATTCCACAGATTGACTTCTGCTGAGCAGGGACGGCCGCACACTGATTGACATTGAGCCGATCCCCACTGAACCGGCTGAATTTCCATCCATGTATGGCCAGCTTTAGGGCTCAGTCACACTAGGGGCAGGGACTACCACTCCTTCAAAAAGTGGTCCATACTCAGATCACTTTTCAGAGGTGTTTGACAATATCTCACCTCCTCACCACCCGTTTTAAACCCTTAAAGCAACACCACCACCCTGCAACTGTGTGCATTACACATGGATATGGGGTGGTTGCAGAGTGGCCCTATCTACTGTAGAGTCCGGAGGGAAGGGTTCTTCTGGGCACAACCAACCTGGAAGCTGCAATCAGAATCATGTGATGGAAACCAGATCCTGTGAAATCTATGAATGGGTCACGTTTGGTGGGTGGTGGTATCTGCCGAATGCAATAAAGGGGTACCTGCTTTGCTTCATGGCCACAATATGTGTACACCCCTGACTGCTGACTCTGCAGCTAAAGGGGGAGCAGTTTTGGGCTCAACCAGGGGTTTATACCACCCCCCGACTGCTAGTGTGAACGATTCTCATGTGTGTTGGTGCACCACAGACAGCCAATCATAAGCTGAGGAGACATTCCTCACCCTGCAGCTGCACATATACATGTCCCTTGAAGCACATGGGGAGGGGGATCAGTGGACACGAGGGGGGGGGGGGGGATCAGAGGAAACGGGGTGATGAAAGCCCATGGAGGATCAGAAGAGATGTCAGAGATCTGCAGAGGGGGGAGGACACTAACTGCAGCCAATAGAAAATTGGAATGGTGCTAGCTGTGGTGATTGGGGGGGGGGGGGGGGGGTACTCACTTATGATCAGCCACTGTATTATTCTACTCACCAGAGTCTGGGGGTCACTTCTGGTATAAGTTGAAGGTTAGAAATAGAAATGTTTTGAGGCACTAAGGACTTTCATGGTACCATTGAACTCACCACACTAAATACAGTGTAAAATCATTATGTTTATTACAAAAGTTATACAAAATCATTAATAAATACATCACACACCAGCGACAAAATGTAATAATATAAAAAAAAGTAAAAGGGAACTAAACCCCTTCAAAGACCGGATGACTTCATATAGTCCCCCACAAATGTAAGGAACCTATACATATATAGTATGTAGACATACAGTATATGCCCATGTATACACGTATGATAAAACACACATACACATGTTCACACAAGATACACACACATAATAAATTCACTATATGCAATGCATCACCACATGCACTGTGCAAGAAACTCATATGGCCAATGAAAACAGGAAAAGGGGGGGCAACACTCACCCGAAAATTCACACAGACCCATCCATGAAGGGAGCGCCACATATGGTGGTCTCCCCAGTCAGTGTGGAAGCCAGGTATGGTGAGGGCCGATAAGCTCTATTTGATATACGTATTTCTTAACATTATAGCATTGTAAGGGTAGCCAACCAGATGTTGTACATAGTGTACAGAGTACTCTATATACACACTAAGGAGATGTAAGGATCCTAAATTATTGTACACTGGCGGTGTGTGATCAAAGAAATTGGAATCCTTCAAAAGTACTAGCTGGTAAAAACCAAACCTTTATAGATAAGTAGAGAGAAATCATTAGAAATGGGCCAAACACTCCTGGGTTTAGTTCGCATCAGAACTCCTGAACAGGGGAAAAGTTGTAACCCAAACGGTGAAACCCTATTGAAGTCTATGGGAGCCGAACAGGAAAAATTTAAAAGTCCCCATTTTGAATGCTTATATGCTAGTAATTGGCCATAAAACAGATATGGGAGCCGGGTACTGCCCTGGGGGATATGTATCAATGCAAATTTTTTTTTTAATGTGCAACAATAAAAATGAAAAATTCCTTTAAATATATGTTTCTGGGGTGGGTCCCCTAATGCCGCGTACACACGAAGGGACAATCCCGCGGGATTATCCTCTGGACTCAAGTCCAGCGGACAATCCCCTCGTGTGTGGGCGCCGGCAGACTTTTTGGCGCCAAAGTCCGGCGGACCAAAGTTTTAAGTTTGGTTTTAAAATTATCCGCTGGACTTGGCAGTCCGGCGGACAATCCCGCCGTTAGTAGGCTAGTTCGCGGGACTTTTGAAAATGAACGGACTTGCCGCTCATCGGCAAGTCCGTTCATTTAGCACGTGACTTCAGGTTACGTAGCTAGCGTAGGCAGTAAATGCCGCTGCGCTAGCTCCGTGACCTGGCATGGATTTAAAGGGAATCCCCACGCCGAAAAAACGGCGTGGGGGTTCCCCCAAATCCATCTCAGACCCTTATCCGAGCACGCAGCCCGGCCGGCCAGGAAAGGGGTGGGGACGAACGAGCGCCCCTCCTGAGCCGTACCAGGCTGCGTGCCCTCAACATGGGGGGGTGCCCTGGGGAAAGGGGGGCCGTGCGCCCCCCCCACCCCAAAGCACCTTGTCCCCATGTTGATGAGGACAAGGGCCTCTTCCCGACAACCCTGGCCGTTGGTTGTCGGGGTCTGCGGGCGGCGGGCTTATCTGAATCTGGGAGCCCCCTTTTATAAGGGGGCCCTCAGATCCCGGCCCCCCACCCTATGTGAATGAGTATGGGGTACGATGTACCCCTACCCATTCACCTAAGGTGTAAAATGTAAAGTACAAAAACACACACACTTTTGAAAAAATATTTTATTGCACTGCTCCGGGGGTCTTCTTCCATCTTGGGGGTCTTCTCGCCGGACTCCTCCGCCATTTACCAAGCTCTTTTACCGAGCGGAGAAGTCCGGCTACCTTCTTCGTCGTCGTCGCCGCCGTCGTCTGGGGGTCTCGATCCGTCTTCCGGGGTCTTCCGGGGGTCTCTTCTGTTCTTGCGGCGGTCGTCGTCTTCCGCGCCGCCGGCGCCTTCTTCTTGTTCTTCTTCTTGTTCTTCTTCTTGTTCCGATGTTGACCCGTCGCTGTCTCTGCCCGGAATGGCAGAGCCGCGCTGCGCTGGGACTTATATAGGGACATGGGGACAGGGTCACATGCTCATGTCACATGGTGACCCCGCCCCCTTGCGATGTCACAGTCCCGGAGGATGCTGGGACTGTGACATCACAAGGGGGCGGGGTCACCATGTGACATGAGCATGTGACCCTGTCCCCATGTCCCTATATAAGTCCCAGCGCAGCGCGGCTCTGCCATTCCGGCAGAGACAGCGACGGGTCAACATCGGAACAAGAAGAAGAACAAGAAGAAGAACAAGAAGAAGAAGGCGCCGGCGGCGCGGAAGACGACGACCGCCGCAAGAACAGAAGAGACCCCCGGAAGACCCCGAAGGCGGATCGAGACCCCCAGACGACGGCGGCGACGACGACGAAGAAGGTAGCCGGACTTCTCCGCTCGGTAAAAGAGCTTGGTAAATGGCGGAGGAGTCCGGCGAGAAGACCCCCAAGACGGAAGAAGACCCCCGGAGCAGTGAAATAAAATATTTTTCAAAAGTGTGTGTGTGTTTTTGTACTTTACATTTTACACCTTAGGTGAATGGGTAGGGGTACATCGTACCCCATACTCATTCACATAGGGTGGGGGGCCGGGATCTGAGGGCCCCCTTATAAAAGGGGGCTCCCAGATTCCGATAAGCCCCCCGCCCGCAGACCCCAACAACCAACGGCCAGGGTTGTCGGGAAGAGGCCCTTGTCCTCATCAACATGGGGACAAGGTGCTTTGGGGTGGGGGGGCGCACGGTCCCCCTTTCCCCAGGGCACCCCCCATGTTGAGGGCACGCGGCCTAGTACGGCTCAGGAGGGGGGGGCGCTCGTTCGTCCCCACCCCTTTCCTGGCCGGCCAGGCTGCGTGCTCGGATAAGGGTCTGACATGGATATGGGGGGAACCCCCACGCCATTTTTCGGCGTGGGGAGTCCCTTTAAATCCATGCCAGGTTACGGAGCTAGCGCGGCGGCATTTACTGCCTACGCTAGCTACGTAACCTGAAGTTACGTTCTAAATGAACGGACTGCTCCGTGTGTGGGCAAGTCAGTTCATTTTCAAAAGTCCCGCGGACTTTGGCCGGCGGATTGTCCGCCGGAGAAGTCCGCGCGTGTGTGGGCAAGTCCGCACGTGTGTGGGCAAGTCCACACGCTCGGAAAGTCCGGCGAAGCCAGCTGGAAAGTCCGGCGGATTGTCCGCTGGACTAAGTCCGCCGGCAAAAGTCCGCACGTGTGTACGCGGCATTAGTCTGCATCTAAAGTGGTGCATCTGTAGCATGTATAGAACCTGCTGCAGCAAAAACGAAATTTCTAAAGAAAACAAAAAGAGTCAAATCCCATTTAAATTGATTTGCGGTTGCAATTGCCGGGACCAGGCTTTTGGGGAAAAAAAAGAAAAAAAAACAGGCCCTTTGGGGTTTTTCTTTTATGATTTTTTACTAGCAATTGTTTTTATTTTTTTTATTCAGCTGTCAGTGGGGAAGCTCATTGACAGCTGATGACTCATCAGTTGTTAAGGATGCCGCGGCCGGCTACCCAGCCCTGCTCCTTAACAACCAGCTTTTACTGCACCCTAATTGGGCAAAGCGTTGGCACTGCACTGTGCAAACACCCACCGAACACCCTGCAAATTCAGGTGTTCCCTGAATGGGGCGAAAAGACAATGTTTGGCCCGAACTCATGTTCGGCCTGAAAGGTTTACCCAACACTAGTAATCATTAACCCTTATTGAAAATTGTGGGCATCTCGGGCTCTATAGATGGACTTCATAGCTCACTTCAAAAATCTGACTGAATCAGCACATCATGACAGCAGCCCAGAGGTTAGATGTATATACCACTTGTAATGATGTCATAATGCTAAGCATATAATGTTCCAGCCATCAGTGGAGCGAATAAGTGTAATTCCATTAAAACATGTAAGGGTATAATTTATGTGCTGATAGTTTCACAGACTGAGAGATAAGGGTAAGTTGAGGGAAACCTATAATTGAAATACAGGATAACCATGGTAAGCTACATATAAGTGAATTCAGCTGATCGACCGATTCAGGTAAGTCCCTTAAAATAAAATTACAAAGTTTCTATCTTACCAACAGGTCCAAAAGATCAGATTACACTGCTAGAGGGTCTGTGACAATTTTAGGGGAGCCCACCCCCCTATATATAGCCCCGGCTCTTGCCCAGCCGCCGGTGACGTCACCGAGCCCGACCCTGTACTGCACATGCCCCGAAAAAAGCACATGCATAGTGTCTCACGAGGGTTGCCATGGAGAGCGGACAACATCCAATCCATTGGCCACCCTGGGCAATACAGGATATTGTTGTCACATGATGTCAACTCAGTGACACCTAGTGGACAGCAGATAGACTGCAAGGTGTCCGCAGTGTCCTGCATAAGGGACCACACACTCGCTGGAGTAAAAACCAGTTCAGGCACCACCCCCACATCGACAGGAAAGGAGAACCAGTTGAGCCAGTCAGAACCTCATTAGCCAAGAGTTAAAACAACACAGTGCACAGTGCACAGGGCCCACATATCCATGGTTACAAAACAACAGATATAAATCTCAGCCATTTGAAGACAAAAATATATAATAACTACAAAAACAACAACCATGGGGACGTGGCCAAGATGGCACACTGAGTGGATGTCTGTGCTGGAGCTCTGCTGTTAAACAGGGCCAATCTCCTGCCATCCAATATTGCCCACTGATAGCTTGCTGACACCCTCATGCGACGCCAATCCTCTGGGGGCAACTAAAGGATGGGGTAAGAGGCTCCATTTTCCCCCTATACTGGAGGAATCATTCCCGGCCTGTGGGGACCATGTGGAGGCATCTGCACGCTCCTTTGCCAACATGGCGTCCCAGACTGAGAAGGGGGAACAAACCTCTTCTACACAGCCGGGCCTGGCTGAAGTCCTGGTGGCCATAGCCACCTGTCAGGCTTCTACCACTACTAATCCACAGTGGATGCTGTGCAGCTGGATGTGGGACTATTCAGGCAGGACATGGACAAAGTTAGATCCAGGCTATCCTCTGCTGCTCTGCTGGGGCATGTGGAGGACACTGTTGTAGACCATTCCAATGATCTCAGCTCCCTGCAAACCAAGATCCGTGCCCTGGAATACAAGGCTGAAGATGCAGAAAATTGCAACCGGAGGAACAATCTCTGCATAGTGGGCCTTGCAGAAGTGGTGGAGGGTCCCCACCCGACGGAGTTCGTGGAGAAGCTGCTGCGTACACTCTTGCCTGTGGCCCAGTTCTCACCCTTCTATGCTATGGAGAGAGCCCACCGTATTCCCCCCAAACCTGGGCCCCTGGGGACACGGCCACGTACCCTAATCCTGAAACTCCTCAACTTTAGAGACAGGGATGAGGTGCTCCGATCTGCCAGGGTACAGAGGGATCTCGACTACCAGATCACTAAACTTTTAATCTTCCCAGATTATTCAGTGGAAGCACAGAAGCTGAGGCGATCCTTTGACCAGGTTAAAGCTGCCATGTGTACCCGGGGTATTCGCTACAGTGTCCTCTTTCTGGCCCAGCTGCGGGTCCAAGATGGCAAAACTACCAGGTTCTTTACATCACCCAGAGATGCATCCTCCTGGCTTGGCCACTGCACCGTTGAGAGGTGAGCTCTACATCATTCTCCCAATGCCCTGCAGGAGTCTGTAGGCTTTAAATCCTTTTTGGGTCGGGTGACTGCTTTGGACTGTTGATTTCCTGTGCAGGGTCGTTACCGGCTAAAACCGTTGCCTATGTGCACCACCAAGTTGTTATTTTGCACCTGTTGTGCCTACTGTGTTCCTCTCAAGTAACACACTGAAGAACTGTGCCCCTGGTAAACTCAGGTCTCTTTCTGGTTAACCTTTTATCTATCCCTGAACTGTGGAAGATCCTGCTGTGTTGCCACCTGTTGCCATTGGCAACCTCCTATGGGAAAATATGCTGATGTCTCCTTTTACAATGGAAAAGGGATGAGGAATTTTCTCTACCTTCAAAACCTATGGTTGCAGCTTGACAAGCTCTGTTACACCTCTTAATATGGCTGCTGGCGGGCTATAGTGGCCTTTTAAGGGAATTACAGGGACCTTTTGTTTACAAGATTTACAAGATCCTAGGGTACTGTTTTCTCGCAATCACTGTTCTGCTGGGACACTTACCTTGGCTGCTTGTCAATACTTCCTGTACCTCAGCAGTTACCTTAACCACTTCAGCCCCGGAGGATTTGGCTGCTCAATGACCAGAGCACTTTTTACAATTTGGCACTGCGCTGTTTTAACTAGTAATTGCACGGTCATGCCATGCTATACCCAAACAAAATTTGCGTCCTTTTTTTCCCAAACAAATAGAGCTTTATTTTGATGGTATTTGATTGCCTCTGCGTTTTTTATTTTTTGCGATATAAATGGAAAAAGACAGAAAATTTCTAAATAAAATTATATTTTCTAGTTTTTGTTATAAAAAAATCCAATAAGCTCAATTTTAGTCATACATTTAGGCCAAAATGTATTCAGCCACATGTCTTTGGTAAAGAAAAATGTCAATAAGCGTATATTTACTGGTTTGCGCAAAAGTTATAGCGTCTACAAACTAGGGTACATTTTCTGGAATTTACGCAGCTTAGTTTATGACTGCCTATCTCTTTTCTTTAGGTGACAGGGCAGTGTACAACCCCCCCCCCCCCCCCCAAATGACCCCATTTTGGAAAGTAGACAACCCAAGGAAAAGCCCATTGAATATTTAATTTTTTTTGTCACAAGTGATTGAAAAATTACAAAAAAGAAAAAAAATTACACAAAGTTGTCACTAAATGATATATTGCTCAAACATGGCATTGGTATATGTGGAATCACACCCTAAAATACATTCTGCTGCTTCTTGGGGATACCTCAGGTGTGAGACTTTTTGGGAGCCTAGCTGCGTACAGGACCCCGAAAACCAATTACCGTCTTCAGGATTTCTAAGGGTGTAAATTTTTGATTTCACTCCTCACTACCTATCACAGTTTTGAAGGCCCACAAATGACCTCATTTTTGAAAGGAGACACCCCAAGCTATTAACTGAGAGGCATGTTGAGTATTTTGCAGATCTCACTTTTTGTCACAAAGTTTTGAAAATTGAAAAAATATTTTTTTTTTTTAATTTTCTCTTCTTTCTTCATTTTCAAAAATAAATGAGAGCTTCAAAATACTCAACATGACTCTTAGCAAATACCTTGTGGTATCTACTTTCCAAAATGGGGGGGGGGGGGGGGGGGGTTGTGCTATCTTGACATTTCAGGGCCTCCGTAACTGTGATAGGCAGTGAGGAGTAAAATCACAATTTTACGCCTTTAGAAAGGCTCCCGAAAAGTCTCACACAGGTATCCCCGTACTCAGGAGAAGCAGCAGAATGTATTTTGGGGTGTAATTCCACACATGCCCATGGCATGTTTGAACAATATATAATTTAGTGACAACTTTGTACAAAAAAAAAATAATAATAATGTAATTTTCCCGAAACTTGTGGCAAAATATAAAATATTCTATGGACTCAACATGCCTCTCAGCAAATACAGAACTACTTTCCAAAAAAGGGGTCATTTGGGGGGTTTTGAACTGTCCTGGCATTTTATGCACAACATTTAGAAGCTTATGTCACACATCACCCACTCTTCTAACTACTTGAAGACAAAGCCCTTTCTGACACTTTTTGTTTACATGAAAAAATATTTATTTTTGCTAGAAAATTTATTTGAACCCCCAAACATTAAATATTTATTTAAAGCAAAGTCCCTACAGATTAAAATGGTGGGTGTTGCAACTTTTTTTCCCCACAGTATTTGCGCAGCGATTTTTCAAATGCATTATTTTTTTTTGGAAAAAAAAACACTTTTTTTTTATTTTTATTGCACTAAAACACACTATATTGCCCAAATATTTGATGAAATAAAAAAGATGATCTTATGCCGAGTACATAGATACCAAACACAACATGTTTTTTAATTGCGCACAAATGTGCAGTGGCGACAAACTACATACATTTTTAAAAGCCTTTAAAAACCTTTACAAGTTACCTCTTTAGATTTACAGAGAAGGTCTACTGCTCAAATTACTGCCATCGATCTGACCTTCGTGGTGATACCTCACATGCATGGTGCAATTGCTGTTTACATATGACACCAGACCGACGCTTGCATATATTGTAATGTTCTTTTTTTTTTTATGCAGCCTGTGGGCTGAATGAAAAAATATATTGATCGGTGGGTATGCCCACCATTAGAATACCGCCCTTCATCTACCCACTTCTAATGATGGGTATACATGCACCATTTTCTTTTAACTGTGGTGGTGAAATCACCTCCTACAGCGCTGGAGTTGCTGATTTACGTATCGTGGAAGCAAGCACTGTTGCTGCCATGATAAATAAATCAGTGCTGCAGCTGAATGGTGTACCTGCTAAGCAAATGATGGTTAACAATAAAACAAAGTAACAATACACTATAACAGTAAAGCCCCATACACACGGTCGGACTTTTTCATCAATTTGGTCCGATCGGACAAGGTTGTTGAAAAATCAGACCGTGTGTATGCACCATCGGACAGTGTTCGTCGGTTTGTCCGTCGGACAAAGTCTTATCTCCTGCTGGAAAGATTTGCCGTCAACCCGGTCCGATCACACCAAATCCGAGCGTGTGTACGCTTGTCCGACCGGACAAAGTGCTACGCATGCTCAGATCACATTACAAGACCAAAGCTATTGGCTACTAGCCTCTACGTAGTCCCGTCGTAGGCAACAAACGTCACCACGTTCAGAATGATCGGATTTTCCGACAACTTTGTCCGATCGTGTGTACGCAAAACCAACATCAGACAAAGTATGACGGACATGGTCCGACGGACCTGGTCCACGGATTGTCCGCGCGTGTGTATGGGGCTTAAGACTTACCATACCTGCAAATAAAACATAGTCAAAATAAAACATGTTTTAATGCAATCTGTGCCTAAAAAACATATGCCGAATCATGGGGGAAATCTGCCCCTAATGTTAGGAGCAAATCGCTCCTCCACCCCTGTCCCCATGCTTCGGCATATATGCTCTTTTTTAACTGTGGTGATGAAATCACCTCCTACAGCGCTGGAGTCACTGCTTTACATATCGTGGGAGCAAATGCTGTTGCTGTCAGAATAAATGAACCCATGCTGCAGCTGAATGGCGTACCTACTAAGCAAATGATGGTTAACAATGAGAGTATAACAGTAAGACTTACCATAACTGAAAAGAAAATACAATAAAACATAGTAAAAGTAAAACATTACAGTTATAAAATACTGTAACAAAAGAGAGAGAACGGGTGGGGGCGTGACCGGATGGAGGAGGGTGTTTGTGTGAGAGAACAGGTGTAGGTGCCTCTCTCCCCCTCTATGTCTCCCTCGTTTTTCCCCTGAGAACCATGGATCCCCTTACTATTGTTATGTGTCCTATCTAGACAAACGTAACCAGATCTCCCGTATTGGTTTGCTACATGCTTTACCCGTGCCATGTGATAGGAAGGACGTGAGGCACCAAAGACGCCGAACTGAAAGCCGACCCGAAGATTGACGAAAAGCCGTCAGCTGACTACAAGCGAGTGAGGGAACCTCTGAATTATGATTGGCCGCTTCTCCCCTCCATCATCCACACAAGCCGGACAGCTGCCTCTGTAGGAGAAACCCTGGCGCACTGTGACTGGCCGATGTCCTCTCGTTCCGTAACCCACATATGCTGGGAAGCCTTGGAATTGTGATTGGATGCTCTCCCTCTCCGTCATCCATTCACGCCGGACAGTTGACTTCGGGCACCAGTAGAGAGTAGGAGAGAGCCTGGCGTTCTGTGACTGGCCTCTGCCCTCCCCCTCCGTTAACCACATATGCTGGGAAGACGGGAAATCCCTGCTGATGAAAGAGAGTTGTGGACCTGAGAGGTGAGCAGAGCAGAAACGGAGCGGCAGTGAGGGAGAGTTTAAAAAAAAACGAAAATCTGGAGTGATGGCTATTGTAAAAGCCTAAAAGCGACGTAAAGGAGCTGCCTGGCCGGCCCCGGTGGGGTGAAATTGTGGACGCTCCCCTACAGCTTGGATCTCTCCCTGCCCTCCCTCTCCACTGTCGGCACCCCTGACACCTTTGAAGGTGCTTGTAACAACAACCTTAGGGGCGGAAAGCGAGAGGTTCTCCCCTTCCTTTACGACGCCTGAGGGGTAAGTGAACCTGCACTTCCATGATAATAATGATACTCTACCAAGTCGTCAGCTGTTAGTCAGATGGAAGGATAACTGGACATTGAACTAGGAGAGGATAAGCCTAGCTGGGGTTAATCCTAAATAGCAATAGCAAAAGGACACTGTTTACTTCTTTTTTTTGTATTTCTTCATAAAACTTTCTCAGTAATTTTTGAGCAAAGGACTGGGACAAAAATTGTCTGGAGGAAGAAATATACTCCCCCTTTTTTTTCCCCTTTGTACACAAGGTTGAAACCTTTTATCCTTGCTTAATCTCTCTGGGTGGGTTGCCGATAAGATTTGGCTATATATGTCGCAACCTGCTACATTGGAGTAGTGTAGCTAAGGTGGACCCTGCTGCTTGGAAATTTTAAATTGTCTAGAACTTGAACTAAGTGGCATATAATTATAACATATATCACAGGAGTCAACGCGGTAATATGCCTTCACAACGCTCTACCAAAGCAAGCCAAGCGGCAAGTCAAGCAGCTGCAAAGTTGGAAAAATATGCCCACAATCCAGGTCAGACCCCCCCTAAAAATACTCAGCAAGGTCAACAGGGGCAAACTAACAAACAATCTGGGGCCGCAGCCACAAGGAAAAGTCAAGGTCTGAGTCATCCCCCATTGTCATTGGAGGGGGGGACACTACTGGAAGACCCCAGGACCAAACACTAGAGGTAGCCTTAGAGACACTACCAGAGGGTGGGGCCCCAGTGGATCCCGAGTCCTCACTAAAAGAGGTACTGCGGGCAGTGAACTCCTGCAGAGACTCCCTGAGCGAAATGATGGCTCAACTCAAAACAATCCAGGAAGAGCTATCTCATGTGAGACATGACATACAAAAAGTTCGGGAGATGACCACAGCCTTGGAGGGGAGAGTAGGATTGATTGAGGGTGATCTGGCCCCCCTTAAAACGTGAGATGAAATCCATGAAAGACCAGCTCGTTAAACAAGAAAAAAAAATTGACGAAATGAAAAATAGGATGAGGAGAAAGAACATACGCCTAGTGGGACTACCTGAGCATAGCGAGGGTCCAGACCCTGTTGCGTTTCTTGAAGAAATGGTTTATTGAAGTGTTTGGTCAGGAGTCTCTTTCACAATTTTTCGCAATTGAGAGAGCGCACAGAGTCCCCACTAGGCCGCCTCAACCTGGAACCCCCCCAAGACCTCTTTTGGTCAAAATCCTACACTATAATTATAAAGTGTCCATCACCCGTAAAGCCAGGGAAATGGGTAACATCCTATACAAAGGCTCCAGGATATCATTCTATCCAGACTTTTCCCCAGACCTTCAAAAGAAGAGAGCTAAATTTGGAGATGTGAAACGTAAACTACGCCAAGAAAATTGAATATATGCACTTCTTTATCCAGCCAGACTACGGCTAATGGCTCTTGGGGGGACTATTTTCTTTGATACCCCGGAGGGGGTAGAAGAATGGTTGATGACCCATAAGGAGAGACTCCAGCAGACACGGCTTACATAGCCGTCTCATTTATTTGGGGGACATTTTTTTCCCCTTTTTCTCCTTTTTTTTTTTTTTCCCTATTTGAATATGCTGTAGGGTTCAAATGAACTTTTATAAGGCAATCAATCCATAACACTGCTTTTGATTTTCTCAGGGGGGGGGGGGGAGGGGAGGGGGAGGGTGGGGCAGCAATAGGGGAAGAGGCGAACAATGAGCAAGGTGCTCCCGAATTACAAGGGACACAGCCCAAAGTTTTTCTGGGGTGTAGGTTGTATTGTGTTGTTTGTTTTTGTAGTTAATGATGGTAATTTTTGTGTACACGGGGAGGTTGGGGGAGGAGGGGGTAGGGAGGGGGGGGGAGCAATCTTAAGTAGACTTACTTTAAACGATTTACCAATGTTGTGTGTATGGTTAGGTCACAGTAGGAAGCCCCTGGCCACGCCTAGTAAGGCAATGAGAGGTGCACATAGGGAATGTGGACGTGAGTGGAGAAACTTGTATGAGATGAATGGAATGAGTGACAAGGAATGTAGAAATGTAAGGTGGAGGGATGTTTGGAACATATTTACTCAAGAGAACACAATTGTTTACGTAATATCTTTCTTCACTATCACGCTACAGGAAGCAAACACATGCACAAGACGGGAAGCCGTATTAAGTAACTTAAGGAAATATATAGACTCACAGTATCAAATAAAATTTTTTATTGTACACTAATGACAGAAAATACACAGATAACACGAAAGAAAATCACATTATGCTCATGGAACGTTAGAGGATTAGGGGATAAGGGAAAAAAAGCAGCAGTCCTGGCAACAGCAAATATTCAAGGGGCTACGCTATTATGTCTACAGGAAACGCATCTCACCAATATCTCTATACCCCAGTTGAGGTGGGGGGAGTACAGGTCCCAGTTCCACTCGGTCCACACCACCTACTCCAGAGGGTTTAGTATCTTGATTAAAGCAGGTGTCCCTTTTAACTGCCTACAAAGTAGAATAGATGAACAAGGACGGTATATTTTTTTACATTGCAGAATAGAGAACAGGACTTTGGTTCTGGCCAATATATATATTCCACCCCCTTCCAATACGGATATTCTATATGATTTGATGGAGTTCATGCTGGATAAACCGGGAGTCCCCCTGTTAATTGTGGGTGACTTTAATATGGTCATTGACCAGAAACTAGACAGGTTCCCACATGGGGCACACATTCCACCCTATCTAGAATTGATCTGATATTGGGAAATGATGAGGCGATCACAATGGCAAGCAATCTAAAGTACTTGCCAAGAGGTCTCTCATACCATTCCCCAATGATAGCTTCCCTGAACATAGGGGAGGGCAATTCCCTGCGGGAGTGGAAAATTAGCCCCTCATGGTTGGAACTTATCAGAGATCCACAGAAAGTATCAGAAGCCCTAATAGAATATATGAATTTGAACACTGGTACGGCCCCACAAGGGGTAGTGTGGGACACACTTAAGGCCTACCTTCGTGGCTTATTAATCCAACAGATTTAAAAATGTAAAAAATTTTTTAACGAGAGTGAGGCAAGGGCATCAGAAAGAGTCATACTTCTAGAAGAACAATACGTAAATGATCCATCAATTGATAACCTAGGGGCCTGGACAGAAGCCCAGCGGGTATACCGTCTTATAACATTGAGAAAAGTTGAGAATAAACACATTTTTCACAAACAAATTGCGTTTGGGGAAGGGGAATGTATAGGCCGGATGT
The DNA here is from genome assembly GCA_028564925.1 of Lithobates sylvaticus. Lineage (NCBI taxonomy): Eukaryota > Metazoa > Chordata > Amphibia > Anura > Ranidae > Lithobates > Lithobates sylvaticus. The sequence continues at coordinate 28,302,572 of CM053029.1, forward strand.
TGTCACACCTAGTAAGAACAAAATCACCATCATCTGTAGTGCCAATAATAACTACAACTGAGGATAGGACATCTACGTACACGCCCCAGAGATTGTAGATGGGTTTAGAAACTATTATTCCGGGAGTAATACTCCACCAAGGTGACGGTAAATCTCAACTGGTAGGCCGTCTGGACCTGCTCTAGTCAGGAGGGAGGGGCGGAACTAATGGACAACTTTTTCAAGAACTTGATGGTCCCCTGTCTCTCGGAGGAAGATAGGGCCATGCTTGATGGCCCCATAACATTGGAAGAGATACAGCGGACCATATGGGAAATAGCGGGGCAGAAATCCCCAGGTCCAGACGGCCTACCAGTTGAGATTTACCGTCACCTTGGTGGAGTATTACTCCCGGAATTGTTGAAAACTCTCAACTGGTCAGCAACAAAAAATGAACTTCCCCTAACCATGACACAATCTACCATTATAGTGATACCCAAAGAGAACATGGATCCACTCAGGCCTTCCTCATATAGACCCATCTCTCTGCTCAATTCAGATGTAAAAATTTTGGCGATGGTCTTGGCGGCCAGACTAAATGGAGTGATAGATGGGCTCATCCACTCCGACCAGTCAGGATTTATTCTGGGAAGATCCACTAGTATAAACATTAGACGAGTCTACCTTAACCTCCAAATACCCTCCGATGAAGAGGGCCAGAGAGCTATTCTCTCTCTGAACGCGGCCAAGGCTTTTGATACCCTGGAATGGGGATATCTGTGGAGAGTACTGAAGGAGTTACAGATAGGACCAATATTTACAAACTGGGTAAAATTGCTATATAAATCACCAGAGGCGAGGGTTAGAATTAACAATGAACACTCTACCAGGTTTCGATTGCTGAGGGGGACGAGGCAGGGGTGCCCTTTGTCGCCCCTCCTCTTCGCTCTCGCGATCGAACCACTGGCTAACTCTCTCAGATCCTGCCCAGCGATAAAAGGCTATAAAAGAGGGATAGAGGAGGAAAAAGTAATTCTCTTTGCGGACGATCTCCTACTATTATTGGGAGATGTCCAAGAATCACTAAAAGAAACAATGTCAAAATTGGAAAGCTTTGGCAGTTTCTCTGGTTTGAGGATTAATTGGGGAAAATCTAGCCTACTACCGGTAGACCAGTTGGAAGGCCCTCTACCCCAGGAAGCTGCACGATTACAAGTAGTAAATCAAATGAAATACCTCGGTATAAACATTACTAAGGATCCCAAACAGTACATAGCAAATAACCTAATCCCACTTCTATCTACATTTAAAGAGAAGGTAAAGACTTGGAAAAAATTCCCCCTGTCTACAGCGGGTCGCTGTAACCTAGTTAAAATGTTTTTTTTTACCGCAACTTTTATATGTTTTACATAACTCCCCAGTTTGGATCTACAAAAAATGGTTCAACAAGATCGATACTATATTCAGGGAACTGATCTGGAAGGGGGGGTCAGCACGTATTAGTCTAAAAACGCTACAGCTCCCAAGTGGGGAAGGGGGAGTTGCATTCCCGCATCCCTTTGGCTATTTCATAGCGGCCCAGCTCCAACACATGGGAGGAGGGGACCTAGGGAAGAATCCTTTGCGGAATTTTCTCCACATGTCGGTGGTGGAGGCGCTAGAGGCAGGGATGGCTCGGCACGGAGCCCCCACTCTCGAATTAATGAGAAAAATATGGGAAACGGCTAAGGGAATTTTAGGATATAGAGGCTTTACAAAATATTCTCCACTATGGGAGAATAGCAAGTTGGGTGAAGTACAGAAACTAGGGTTAATTAAGGAATGGGAAAGACGAGGCATAAAGTTTATCCACCAACTCTATTAAAGTGGAAAATTAAAGTCCTTTCAGGCCCTGAGAGAGCAATTTGCAATCCCGAGGAACTCCTTTTTTAGATACCTCAAGGTTAGACACGCAATGACAGCACAATTCGGGGAAAGAGCAATAGAATGGTGCGATATACCGGTACTACAAGAAATAGTCCAAGCAAGGTCGACGAAAGGCCTAATATCAAAAACTTACTTAAGCCTAAACAAGCAAAATAGGGAAAAACAACAGGACCCGCCCTCTAGAAAGAAATGGGAAAGAGACGTGGGAAGTATAACAGCAAGCCAGTGGGAAAGGATCTTGGAGCTGGCCCCGTGGGTCTCTCTGTCTCCGCCCCAGAAGATGTCACATTTAGTTCTTCTTTATAGGGCATATTATACCCCGCAAAAACTCTTTTTGTTTGGACGTAGACAGGATGCTTCCTGCCCAAGGTGTGGAAGGGCAGAGGGGGACATGATCCATATGTGCTGGAGATGCCCCAAATTGTTCCGCTATTGGATGGAGGTGGTGGAAATAATTGCCCAAGTCTTTTAAGTACCCTTAGAAGCAGAGCCTAGGACGTGCATACTTGGGTGGATAGATGGCAAAGGCAGACAAAAGGGCACCAGGTTGGGAACTTTGAGATGTCTTTTCCAAGCCAGGAAACTCATCGCTCAGAAGTGGCAATCTTCCACCCCTCCATCAAGTAAGGAATGGGAGATGAATATGAGTACGGTGATTCTTAAGGAAAGAACGCTGTACATTAGGCAGGGATGTGTTAAAAATTCTGACGAAATTTGGAAAAAGTGGCGTGAGAAAAAAGAAAATGGGCGCATGAATGTATAAAATAGACAGAACCCTAGGAAGAGATACCAGATAGAGAGGAAGGCTCATGGACCTGTAACTGAGGAGTATAACGGTGAGTTTAGGATGAATGGAAGGTTGAGTAAGGAGAACGATGTTATGCCCCGTACACACGGTCGGAAAATCCGACCACAAAATCCATCGGATTTTTTCCAACGGATTTTGTCCGACACTGGTGTTGCATACACACGGTCGAATAAAGTTGCCGGAAAATCCGATCATTCTGAATGTGGTGACGTTTGTTGCCTACGACGGGACTACGTAGAGGCTAGTAGCCAATAGCTTGGGTCTTGTAATGTGATCTGAGCATGCGTGGCACTTTGTCCATCGGAATTCGCTACACACGATCGGAAAAAGTCCGACAGGACTTTGTTGTCGGAAAATTTGAGAGCAGGAGATAAAACTTTGTCCGTCGGAAAATCCGACAGAAAAAGTCCGATGGAGCCTACACACGGTCGGAATTTCCGACAACATTGTCCGATAGGACATTTTCCGTCGGAAAATCCGATCGTGTGTACGGGGCATAAGAGATAATCACTGGACCAAAAATTCTAAGCAGAAACTAATATAAGCTAGAAAGGAGGGACCACCTGAGAACTCCTGGGGGTCACCACATTGTTTCTTGTCTTTGCTCCCTTACTGTCTTTTTGGTTTTAGATGTATTGCTTATTAATGACTAATTGTATGGGAGAAATGTGTGTTTTTTATTGTGCAAAAAATTTAATAAAGATATAAAGTATAAAAAAAACAAAAGAGAGAGAACAATATAGCAGACAATAGAAAGAGACCGTAAGAGAGAGAACAATAGAGATAAGGAAAACAAAACCACAACTATTTTTGGCTTTTTTATTTATTTATTTTAGTGTTTTTTGTTTATTTTTAATTTTTTGTACTTTTATATAACCTGTAAACTGTAAGCCTGGGTTCACACTATTGCGAATTCGCAGCGGTGGAAAACACTGCGAATTCGCAGGACATTTAAAAACCCATTGTTTTCAATGAGGCATGTTCACATATGTCCGGTGCATGCGCACTGCGCATTGCAGAAAAACCGCAACTGACTTTGGTGCGGTGCGGATCAGGTGCAAATTCAGGCCCATTATCTTCTATGGGCACGCATCTGATTCGCACCTGACTTGCGTCGTGAACAAAAATTCGCAAGTCATTTTACTACTTCTGAGGGGGAAGTCCACTTCTGAGGGGGAATCCAAATGGCATGGATTCCCCCTCCAGGAGCATACCAGGCCCTTAGGTCTGGTATGGATTTTAAGGGTACCCCCTACGCCGAAAAAACAGCGTGGGGGTCCCCCCAAAATCCATACCAGACCTTTATCCGAGCACGCAGCCTGGCAGGTCAGGAAAGGGGGTGGGGACGAGCGAGCGCCCCCCCTCCTGAACTGACCAGGCCGCATGCCCTCAACATGGGGGGTGGGTGCTTTGGGGAAGGGGGCGCGCTGCGGCCCCCCCACCCCGAAGCACCTTGTCCCCATGTTGATGAGGACAGGGGCCTCTTTCCGACAACCCTGGCCGTTGTCGGGGTCTGCGGGCGGGGGGCTTATCGGAATCCGGGAGCCCCCTTTAATAAGGGGGCCCCCAGATCCAGGCCCCCACCCTATGTGAATGAGTATGGGGTACGATGTACCCCTACCCATTCACCTAAGGTGTAAAAGTGTCAATAAAAAAAAAAAACACAATTTTTTTTTAATATTTTATTGCACTGCTCCGGGGGTCTTCTTCCTTCTTGGGGGGTCTTCTCGCCGGACTCCTCCGCTCTCTTCTGCTCTTTTACCTAGCTCTTTTACCGAGCGGAGGAGCCTGGCTTTCTTCTTCGTCGTCGCCGCCGTCTGGGGGTCTCGTTCCGCCTTCGGGGGTCTTCCAGGGTCTCTTCTGTTCTTGTCGCTGTCGTCGCCTTCAGCGCCGCCGCCTTCTTCTTCTTCTTCTTCTTCTTAAGATGTTGACTCGTCGCTCTCTCTGGCCGGAATGGCATAGACGCGCTGTGTTGTGACTTATATAGGGACAAGGGGGCAGGGTCACATGGTGACCCCGCCCCCTATGATGTCACAGTCCCGGTGTTCTATCACCAAGTGTCCGGCTGTCACTAGGTGTCCGAAGTCTCCTGCGCATGCGCAGCGCATGCGCAGTCCGGATCCAGAAGATTTTCGGAAATTGTCGGAAGATGAGCGGCGCCTGCGCCGTGAGTCGAGGAGAAGCCCCCACCATCCAAGCGGACATAGGGTTAGTCAAATTGAGACGGCCCCTCGCGGGCTCGCTTCGCTCGCCACGCATCGGGCACGGCCTCGCTGCGCTCGGCACTTTTATATTCTAACTCTATGTCCACTGGGATGGTGGGGCTTGAAAGTGGACTCACGGCGCAGGCGCCGTTCATCCTCGGCAATTTTCGGAATATGGGCGTTCTGTGTACTGCGCATGCGCAGTACACCTCGGACACTTGGTGATGGGGGACGGATAATGATACAACACCGGAGGATGCTGGGACTGTGACATCATATGTGGGCGAGGTCACCATGTGACATGAGCATGTGACCCTGCCCCCTTGTCCCTATATAAGTCACAACACAGCGCGTCTATGCCATATGCCATTCCGGCCAGAGAGAGCGACGAGTCAACATCTTAAGAAGAAGAAGAAGAAGAAGGCGGCGCCGCAGAAGGCGTAGGGGGAACCCTTAAAATCCATACCAGACCTAAGGGCCTGGTATGCCTCTAGAGGGGGAACCCATGCCGTTTTTTTTTATAAAAATTTGGCGTGCATTTCCCCCTCAGAAGTAGTACAATGAGTTGCGAATTTATGTTAGCAGCTGATTCGCACCTAAAACGCGGACAAACCGCAGAACAGCCGACTTTTCACTGCGCAGTCACACAGGGCCTTCAATTCGCACCGCACTAGTCTGAACCCAGGCTCAACGTTCCAGATTAGGGTCTCTCAAAATGTGATGGCCATCTCATCTTTCGAGACCCTGTGTTAGTATGCCTAGGACTGTGCAATGCTGTACGCTACGCTAATACTCCACGAGAGTGTGGTAGCATTCAAAACAGTCACCAATGCAAAGACCAGGTTGGTCAGGACAGGAGGGACAATAAAAGCGGGTGTCACGCCTAAATCTGCACTTTGTACAGGCATGACATCTTCTTTGGGGGTTTCTTTGGGTAGGTGTACCAGAGATAAAATGCAGAGAATGCCTCTCATGCAACCGGCTCACTGCATTTGGATAGGCAAATTGGGCCACAGCACCGTCTGGAAACAGAAGGGCTGTGATGATCTCTTTATGGAATTTAAGGAAGGATCCAGTTCGTCCTGAAGCTTTGTATAGCACATAAGCATTCAGCAAAGCCAATTGAAATAAGTATACAGACACTTTTTTGTACCAACATCTGGCCTTACGGGCAATTAGGTATGGCAACAACAACTGGTCGTTGAGGTCCACCCCTCCCATGTTAAGGTTATATTCATGGACACAGAGGGGTTTCTCCATGACACCAGTCACCATAGGAATTTGGACCGTTGTGTCTGTGTGAAGGGAGGAAAGAACAAAAACATTCTTATTATCCCTCCACTTCACAGCGAGCAAATTATTTCACTTCAAGCAGGCTCTCTCACCCAACCTAAGATGGGAATCTACAAGCCGCTGGGGGTAAGCCCCGGCGATTAGATCGCACAATGCCACATGCACTAATTCCATGATCAAACAAGTGACTAAAAAGTGGCACGCTCGTGTAATAATTGTCCACGTAAAAGTGGTACTTCTTTCCGAAAAAGGGTGACACCAAGTCCCACACAATCTTGCCAGCGCTCCCTATGTAATCAGGGCAGTTCTCCGGCTCAACGTGACGATCTCTTCCCTCATTAACCAAAAAAAAAATACATGTATAGCCTGTTGCTCTGTCACAGAGCTTATAAATCTTGACCCCGTATCTGGCATGCTTGCTGGGAAGGTACTGTTTGAAATACAAGCAGCCAGAAAACTTAATCAGGGACTCATCAACGCAGACAACTTGATGGGGAGTAAACAAGGCTGCAAACTGTTGGTTGAAGTGGTTTACGAGGGGCCGAATTTTGTAGAGCTGATCAAATCCTGGGTCACCCCGAGCAGACAGAGTTCATTATTATCAAAGTGCATGAACCGCAAGATCTGCTTGTATCGTGTCCTGGTCATGGAGGCAGAGAACATGGGCATATGGTGAATTGGGTCAGCGGACCAATATGACTGCAACTCACTCTTTTTAGTTATGCCCATGAGGAGGGATAGGCCCAGGAAGGTTGTAAATTCGGAAACTTTAATTGGTTTCCATTGTCTGGCAAGGGTCAGCTGGGGATTAGCGGCGATGAATTGACCAACATACAAATTGCTTTGGTACACAATAGATCTATAGAGATCTTCGGTGAAAAACAGCAAATAAATATAAGTGACGTAAAATCAACTGTTTCCACCTGAATTCCGGGTTGGCCAGTGAATGGGGGAAGTACCGGTGCTGCAGAAGTGGTGGGCTCAGAATTAGGATTGGCAAATGCAGCAGGAAGGGCACTATGGGCTTGACGGGCCTGTGTTTGTCTTCTTCTTGATGGCAGAGGGACACTACTTGTCGTTGCCACCTCGCCAGCTTGAACTGCACTTATGGGACTCGCCACGTCACCACGTGTTACTGCAGTGCTGGATGTATGACCAGGATGTACTAGGCCGCTGGTGCTTGCCAGTTCACCAGAATGATGAGCGGCGCTAGTACTGGCTCTCTGCTCCATACGAGAGCCCTGCGGTTCTTGCACCTCAGCAACAGCAGAAGAAGATCGGGGTCTGGTATGCCTGACCATGGCAGGGACCACAACTCCGTCGTCAGAGCTATCTGTCAGGGTGCTGCTGCTGTCTACAGGATCGTATTCTGAGCCTGAATCTGACAGATGAGTGACTTCCTCTTCACTATCTGTCATGCTCAGAAACGTGTAGGCCTCTTCACTACTGTACCTTCGATTTTACATTTTGGCCTCTAAATTTATTGGTACAGTAGTGAGAATCACAGGAAAAAAAAGCTCCTGACTGTCAGCTACTGCTTTAAAAGCTGCAAAAAAAAAAAAAAACGTTAGCATTCGCAGGGATCAGGCCTGACTCTGCAAATGCTGCAGTTATGTGTTTTGTAAGTGACAGTGATCGATTGATGCTGCACTTGGGTGGGTTGGGCTGGGCGGAGGGGCTAAACACAGGTGCTAGCAGGTATCTGGGCTAATCCCGCTAACACTGCATATTTGGGAACCCTAAACTGCTGGGGATGCTAGTATAGATCGGATCAGATCACATATCGATCCGTTCAGACACTATGCTACTAAAGTGCGTGCGCGGGTGTTAGCGGTACTGGCACTAATCTGACGCTGCCTGGGGCGACGCAGAGCCTATCTGATGCTAAAACCTAACTTTGATCACCCGCCGGGTGATCGGGGGGGTTAAACATTTATTGGGTAAAATACGGCGGGTGCCCTGACGCTATAAAAAAATAACTAGCTAAACTGCGTCACCGTGACACTTATACAGTGATCACTGGTGACAGGGGGTAATCAAGGGAATAAACCTTTATTGGGGGGATAGTGGGGGTCCCTAGACCTATCTGGGCCTAAGACTAATTACTCTAACACTGATTAGTGTCACTAATGACACCAGTACAGCAATCAAAAAAAATCTGATTGCTGTACTGGGTGACATACTGACAGGTGGTGAAGCGGTTAACTGGGGGGGTGATCGGGGTGAAATTCTGTGCCTACGTGACCTGGTGTCAGTGTAGTGTTGTGTAACTCACTTTTAGATGCTCTCTCCTCTCGGTCTAGAACGAAAAGACCGTCATGAGGGGAGATGACATCACTTCCCCTGTCAGTGTTTACAGTTACACAGACAGGGGAAGGATATCATTTGCCGGGAGCGATCACCAGGTCCAGGCCAGAAATCATTGGCCTGGGCCTAGGGATTGATCGGTTCCTGATCGAATCCGATCATCGCGGCCGGCAGGGGGGACGTATAGGGGACATATAGCTACGGGATTTCATGCAGCCGGGCCAACCTGCCGCAGTATAACTGCATCGGCTGGTCCGGAACTGGTTAATTGCAAAATAAATGTATAGTTTATACTATAAAAAAAATTGCTTCCCCCTGGAGAACATAAGAATTTCTTTGGAACTTGGATAGATGATGGGAATGCCAGCTGTGGGAAACTGTTGAAGGATGGCAAAATTATACCTTTTGAATCCCTGACGGCTTGACCGGGAGGGCCCCAGATGAATTTCTGGAGGTACAGACAATTAAACCACTTTTTTGAGGTACACGGCAGCTCAATAAGAGACATAACATTACTTACGCACTTTGAGGACCTATTCATAGCAGACGAGCCTACCACACACATGGTGTTTACCAACTGCTTGGGTCATCGGCCTCGACCTCCAAGCCCACCTTTATCCGTGCCTGGGAGAGGGACTTAGGTCGGAAATTTACCGGACCTTAGCCTATACCAGCTTACCCACTCCAGCTCTGCAGATTCTAAAATGCAAGAGACAAATAATAAAATACTGTCACGCTTGTATAGGGTCCCTGCTGACCTGGCACGGATATACCCTGCTGACTCTGAATACTGCTGGCGGGGCTGTGGAGGTCGAGGATCCCTACTACACTTGTGGTGGGACTGCCCACTGATCGCACCCTTCTGGAAGGAGGTTAGGGAACAGATTAAGACAGTTCTGGGAATAGAAGTTCCTCTCTACCCGGTCCATTTCCTCCTGCACATTCCTCCTATGCCAATAAGCCACTATAAAAAAAATGCACTACCTCACCCACTGAACGCAGCCAAAAGATTACTTCCTATCTACTGGAAAATGGCACAGGTACCGTGCAAGGAGGAATGGATACGCAGAGTGAATGAGATCAGAGAAGTGGAGGAATGGGTTGCTACATGTAAAGGCAACAGGGATAAACGTGACGCCAGGTGGACCCTATGGACAGATCACTTTTGTGACCCCAACCAGGTCCCTTCTAGTTTAGACGTGGATCTGTTGAAGCCCAGCAGAACCAGCCCTGGGTCTCCGTGATCGTCCTTGACAGTGGCTGTGTACACTCCATTGAACATTGTATGTCTAGGTTTTGATGATGGATATGACTGCCTAGTGGCTAGGGGGTCCAGTGTGAATGCTGAAGACATTAACGAGCTTAAGGTGAGATCATGTCTTTCCTCCCTTTACCCCCCTTCCCCTACTTTTACTGTTTCCCCCATCTCCCCTCTACATCCCCCTACCACCTCCTCCCTTCTTCCATCCTATCTCTCTCTTCATTCCCCATATTAATGATTTATTACTAAAGGGTTATACCACTTGAAGGCCTGATAACATGTTATCTACTACTGCTGGGACTATTAAACACCACAATGTCTCCCTGCTGGAAATAAGTCACTTGATTGTAGATGGTAGTGTCACACCCCCCACAGGCCGGGGCCAAGCGCTAGAGGAGGTTAGCTGGAGGCCTTGGTTGCCCCCCTCCTCTGGTGTGGAGCCCGGGTCGGGTAGTGTTGGGTCAGGCCGTACACCCCTTACCAGCTGAGGCAGACACAAGGAAAGAAACAGGCCGGATGGGAGACATCGTAACCAGTTGGCCACTGTGCAGTTGGGGGACTGGAACCCTAATGCGGCGTACACACGGTCGGAATTTCCGATGGAAACAGTCCGATAGGAGCTTTTCATCGGATTTTCCGACCGTGTGTATGCCCAACGGTCTTTTTCTGTCGGAATTTCCGACGGACTTTGAATTGAGAACCTATTCTCAATTTTTCCAACGGAAAACCTTTCTATCGGATTTTCCGATCGTGTGTATGCAATTCCGACACGCAAAATTCCGACGCATGCTCGGAAGCATTAAACTTCCCTTTTATAGTGCTGTCGAACGTGTTTTATGCCGCTGTGTTATTGACCGTCGGAATTTGGTGTGATCGTGTGTAGGCAACACAGCTTGAGCGGAATTCCGTTGGAATTCCGTCGGAAAAAACGTCAGAGTTTTTTCCAACGAGAATTCCGATCGTGTGTACGCGGCATAAGCCTTCTACAGTTAGCAGGCTGATAAAAACACAAGATATGTGCCCCTATACAGGAATAACCCTTTTTATGTTGTAGCTATGTCTACCCCTATTTCTATTTGTTGTCCTTACCTTTTGTTACCAGTGAAACGATAAAATGTATGTCACTATTCCGCGTATGCCACAAATGTATGTTATGCTGGGACTGAACTAATAAACAAAGTTTATACAATAAAAAAAAAAAAAGCTGTGAGCCGCTAAAGTGTTTGGGTTTGACTTGAAGAAAAGGTGGTAGCCCTATGTATTGTGTATGTGTAATGGGAAAAGTGCAGCGCTAGAGATACAAATGTACCCCAGGTATGAACCTCGGGGAAAAGGGGGACCTGCACAATAAGAATTGTCTTGAAATGCACAGAAGGTGCACCTCACCGACTTATACTAGGAACTCGGCACCGCTAAGGAGATTATTCTCTGCTTACCTGCATCCTGATCCGTGATATCAGCTGTCGTCTACTCTGGCCTTCCTATTGGGCATTTGATTTACTAGGAAATGCGGCGCATGTGACTCTTATTCGAGTTTAAATGTCATCTGATTTGTAACTGGGGGAGGCGAATATTTCTGAAAACTAGGAGTAAGTCCATAATTAGTTATCAACAGGTATTTCCCCCCGCGGCTCTCGATCAATCACAGAATTAGCAATCTTATCCAGTAGGGAACCCTTCCTTGTTCTTCACAAAAAAATGGTGGTCTTTAGTCCCTGGGCCTCCTTTCTCCCTAAAGCCTCGTACACACGATCGGATTGTTGGCCAACAAAAACGTAGAATTTTGTCCGAAGGGCGTTGGCCCGAACTTGTCTTGCATACACACGGCCACACAATTGTTGGCCAACAAATACGAACGTAGTGACGTACTATGTTGTTTTTCAGCTCTTTAGCGCCACCCTTTGGGCTCCTTCTGCTAATTTCGTGTTAGTAGAAGTTTGGTGAGTGTTGATTCGCACTTTTCAGTTCGCGTTTTTCATTTTGTGCTTTTCAGTTCGTTTCTGACTGGCCGTTCGTCAACCAGTCGTGTTGCGGAATCGGAGGAGATAACGTGTTATTTATTATTGGCCTTGGAGTTATTGCTTTGACATTATTTTTTTGGTTTAATAATAATGATTTGATTTGGTATATTTTCTATATTTTTGGATGCATAGAATGCAGTTTTTGGTTAAGTTCTGTTGGCAGATAGCATGTCTAATTTAATTTGTTTTCTTTTTTTAATGCACAATAAAAAAATTGTGTAGAATAATACTTGGCTGTGTGTTTTACTTCAAATGATAGTTTGGGAGTCAGCAGTTACATTTTATAAAATACAATGTAAAATTGACAAGGGACACCAACATTGTTTCTTTAATCTTAAAAACTGCGGAATAATAGTGATGTGGTAACTTGCACAAAAAAAAAAAAAGCATAATAATATTATTCTTGATATCACTAGAAAAAAAAAGCCTTTGAAAATTTGTTGGCAATAACTCCATCAGTATCACCAGCAAAGCAGCTTCATTATTATCCCATTAAAGAAGAAGAGAATTGTGCGCCGCATTTCCAGATTTCATAATTTGCCGCGTCACGAATGTTAATTCTCCATTACGAGCGCTAGTTTACAAGACCGACCACTTCCGGCTCGTCCTTGCTTCCGAGCATGCGTGTTTGTACTTTGGACTTTTGTCCGACGGACTTGTGTACACATGATCGGAAAATCCAACAACACACATTTGTCCACGGAAAATTTATAAACCTGCCATCCAACATTTGTCTGCGGAAAACCCGACAACAATTGTCCGGTGGAGCGTACAAACGGTCGGATTTTCCGCCAACAGCCTGTCATCGAACATTTCCCGTTGGAAAATCCGATCGTGTGTACGAGGCTTAAGGCAGTAGAGTGTTCAGCCCCATCCAGCTGCCGTGTATGTCGGCCTTTCAAAGACTGTGACAGGCTGCAGGAAGCAGGCCTAGATGCTGCACCTGTGGCTCCTGGGAACACTAATATCCCAGAATTGGACCCACTTGGAATAAACATCTAGTGTACAAGGGGCCTTAGTCTTCATGTACACGGGGCGTTTTTACAACCTCACCTGAACGATTTAACATGGACAGATAGTAACCTATGTTTAAAACGTCTGTTTGGCCACGTTTACATGCAGCATATAGCGGCGTTTTGCCGCGTTTGCATTTAGAAGCGCTTAAAAAAAAAATAGCCTAAAAAGGAAAAACGCCTGTAAACTAAACGTGGCTAAATGCAAGTTGCCGCGCTTAGAAGCGTTTGGGGCTTGAAATGCCTGTAAACTCAGCTGCTGAACGCATTTTTTTTGCGTTTCGAAAAATGCCTCTAATCTCAACTTGCTAGAAAAGACTATAAAGGACCTGTGTACATGGACAGATAAGATAACATAGAGGAGAGTTCAGGGGCAGTTTAAAAAAAACTGCCAACTGCTCCTAAACGTTCGTCTACCAGCAGCCGTGTACATGAGGCTTTAAGCCCCATACACACGGTCGGATTTTCGCATGGATTCTGTCCGATCGGACAATGTTGTCGAAAAATCCGACCGTGTGTATGCACCATCGGACAGCGTATGTCGGATTGTCCGACGGACAAAGTCCTATCTCCGGCTGGATAGATTTTTGGACAACAAGGTCCGATCACACCAAATCCGATCGTGTGTATGGGGCTTAAGTGTGTTCTTCTTTACACCCATCTTTCCCTCTTTCTCTCAAAGTTGGGAGGTTTGATTATCTTTACTACTGTGGGAAAAAAAACTTCCTTTTCAGTACTTTAACCACTTGCTTACTGGGCACTTAACCCCCCCCCCCCCCCTCCTGCCCAGACCAATTTTCAGCTTTCAGCGTTGACGCACCTTGAATGACAATTACGCGGTCATACTACACTGTACCCAAATTAAATTTTTATCATTTTTTTACCACAAATAGAGCTTGCTTTTGGTGGTATTTAATCACAGCTGGGGTTTTTATTTTTTGCTAAACAAATAAAAAAAGATGGAAAATTTTGGGAAAAAAAAAATCATGTTTAATAGTTTGTTATAACATTTTGCAAACAGGTAATTTTTCTGCTTCATTGATATACGCTGATGAGGCGGCACTGGTGGGCCCTGATAGGCTGCACTGGTAGGCACTGATAGGCTGCACTGGTAGGCACTGATAGGTACAGTTAAGGCAGCACTGATAGGCACAAATAAGGTGGCACTGATGGGGACAGATAAGTCGGTACTGATGGGCACAGATAAGGCGGCACTGATGGCCACTGATAAGATGGCACTGATGGGCCCTGATGGGTGTCACGGATGGGTGTCATGGATGGGTGTCACGGATGGGCACTGATAGGTACCACTAATAGATGGCACTGATAGGTGGCACTGATGGGCGGCACTGGTAACTGACACTGATGGGCACTGATAGGTGGCACTGATGTGCAGCACTGTTCTTGAGGCACTGATTGTGGGCAATGATAGGTGGCACTGTGGGCACTGACAGATGTCAGTGTGGGCACTGATGGGTGGTACTGGTGGGCACTGACAGCGCAAGGAGAAAAAAAAGCTGATTACCGGCTGTATTGACATCACATGATCAGCTGTCATTGGCTGACAGCTGATCACGTGGTAAGGGGTCGGGATCGATAGAGACTCGCTGATCACAGAGCGCAGGCCGCTTGTGCACAGGACTACATCAGTAGGCGTAGTCCCGGCAATGCAGGTCCGCGCTGTAGCCGTCATTCGGCTATAGCACGGATCTCAAGTGGTTAATAATATTGATCTGGAGCCTCGCCCTGTGTAGGAGGAAGTGACCCTCCCAACTGCATTCTTCTCCGGTGTCAGAGACTTTCAGTTTCGTTTCTCTCTCCTGCTGTCAGAGATGGCGTCTGCTAACCTGAGAGCTGAGTTGGAATGTTCCGTCTGTCTGAACATTTATACAGATCCTGTAATGCTGAGATGTGGACACAACTTCTGCCGGGTCTGTATTGATCGTGTGCTGGATACACAGGGGGGGTCTGGAGGATATTCCTGTCCTGAATGCAGAGAGAAGTTTCCGGATCGGCCTGCACTGCACAGGAACATAACACTACGTAACATAGTGGAGAATTTCATGCCTTCTCAGCCAGATCTGGAGGAGTCCGGGGTCTTCTGTACTCACTGTGTGGACTCTCCTGTACCTGCTGTTAGATCCTGTCTGCTCTGTGAGGTTTCTATGTGTAATAAACACCTGAGAGCCCACAAAAAGTCCCCAGAACACGTCTTATGTGACCCCACCTTGTCCATGGAGAGCAGGAAATGCTCTGTCCATAAGAAGATCCTGGAGTATTACTGCACTGAGGATGAGACCTGTGTCTGTGTGTCCTGTAGTTTGGCTGGAGAACATCGAGGACACCAGGTGGAGATGCTGGATGAGGCTTCTGAGAAGAAGAAGGAGACACTGAGGAATGTTCTACAGAAACTTCTGACAAAGAGAGAGGAGACGGAGGAAAGAGTCCAGAGTCTGCAGGAACACAGGAGGAAAGTAGAAGAAGAAGCAGCTGGTGACACAGAGAGAGTCACTGTCCTGTTTAGAGATCTCAGGAGACGTCTGGAAGACCTGGAGAAGAGAATCCTGAGGGAAATCTCCGGGAGGGCAGAGCGGATCTCCATCTCCATCCGGGATCTGGAAATAAAGAAGGAGGAGCTGTCCAGGAAGTTGCGTCACATTGAGGAGCTGTGTAACATGACGGATCCACTGACTGTCTTACAGGAATCAGACACAGGTGACTTGTGTGATACTGAGGATGGAGATAATGAGGACAGAGAGAGACATGAGGAGCTCCTCCATAGGGATGAGCCGAACACCCCCGGGTTCGGTTCGAACCAGAACCTTCGAACGGACCGAAAGTTCGCGCGAATTTTCGAACCCTATACGTTATAATGGACGCGAACGTTCGAAATCAAAAGTGCTAATTACAACGGCCAATATGCATGTTAATGTCATAAAACAGGTTTGGGGACCCGGGTCCTGCCCCAGGGGACATATATCAATGCAAAAAGAACTTTTAAAAACTAACGTTTTTTCGGGAGCAGTCATTTTAATGATGCATAAAGTGAAAAAAAAAAAGTGAAATTTTCCTTTAAATATGGTACCTGGGGGGTGTCTAAAGTATGCCTGTGAAGTGGCATGTGTTTCCCGTGTTTAGAACTGTCCTTGCACAAAATGACATTTGTAAAGGAAAAAAAGAAGCCATTTAAAACCACTTGCGGCTTTAGGTTTGATCTTAAGTAGAATCTGAACAGGTACATTATGAAGTGTAGCTCCATCCCAAAAAAATCTATTTTTAAGCTTTTTGGAGAACATAGGGAGGGGTTATCACCCTGTAACATTTGCTGTCTTTGCACATCTGTTCAGAACATGTCACCTCACTTTCCGTCCCAATGACAAATGTTTTTGGAAAAGTGGGGTTTTAATTGAAACAAGGATTGGTGATAAAGTATCAGTAGAGAGGAGATACCTTTTTCCCAAATTAAATCTAACAGGATAGAATTTCCCTTCCTAGGGGTAGATTTCCTCTCACTTCCTGTTTTCTCTTTCCATTTGCAAGTAGGAGTCGTTTGTAAGTTGGATGTTTGAAAGTAGGGGCCTGGCGTATATACTCTGCAGAAATTTGCCCTATTAGATGTTGGTGTAGCCACAAGACTGGTGGGCACAGGAATGGGCCCTGCTGTGAGTTAATAGATCAAGATTTGTAATTGCATGCACCTGTTGAACAGGGCAGAAAAATTGGGGGTGGTGGTGGTGGTGGTGGACGGTTTTGCCACAAGACTGTAAGCTCTCACAGTTACTCTTGGTGGGCGCAGGAATGGGCCCTGCTGTGAGTTATTAGATCAAGATTTGTAATTGCAAGCACCTGATGAACAGGGCAGAAAAATTGGGCCTTTGGCGGTGGTGGTGGACGGTGTTGCCACAAGACTGTAGGCCCTCATAGTTACTCTTGGTGGGCGCAGGAATGGGCCCTGCTGTGAGTTATTAGATCAAGATTTGTAATTGCAAGCACCTGATGAACAGGGCAGAAAAATTGGGCCTTTGGCGGTGGTGGTGGACGGTGTTGCCACAAGACTGCAGGCCCTCATAGTTACTCTTGGTGGGGCGCAGGAATGGGCCCTGCTGTGAACTATTAGATCAAGATTTGTAATTACCCGCCCCTGTTAAACAGGGGCTGAAAAATTGTGCCTTAGGCACTGGTGCTGGTGCCACAACACTGCAACCCCTCACAGAGACTGTACTTGGAGCACAGCAGTCACACGTGTTGCGAAGCATTTTTTTAAAAAATTGTAAGTACACGCCCCTGTTAAACAGGGGCTGAAAAATTGTGCCTTAGGCACTGGTGCTGGTGCCACAACACTGCAACCCGGCCCTCACAGATACTGTACTTGGAGCACAGCAGTCACACGTGTTGCGAAGCATTTTTTTTAAAAAATTGTAAGTACACGCCCCTGTTAAACAGGGGCTGAAAAATTGTGCCTTAGGCACTGGTGCTGGTGCCACAACACTGCAACCCGGCCCTCACAGATACTGTACTTGGAGCACAGCAGTCACACGTGTTGCGAAGCATTTTTTTAAAAAATTGTAAGTACACGCCCCTGTTAAACAGGGGCTGAAAAATTGTGCCTTAGGCACTGGTGCTGGTGCCACAACACTGCAACCCGGCCCTCACAGATACTGTACTTGGAGCACAGCAGTCACACGTGTTGCGAAGCATTTTTTTAAAAAATTGTAAGTACCCGCCCCTGTTAAACAGGGGCTGAAAAATTGTGCCTTAGGCACTGGTGCTGGTGCCACAACACTGCAACACGGCCCTCACAGAGACTGTACTTGGAGCACAGCAGTCACACGTGTTGCGAAGCATTTTTTTTAAAAATTGTAAGTACACGCCCCTGTTAAACAGGGGCTGAAAAATTGTGCCTTAGGCACTGGTGCTGGTGCCACAACACTGCAACACGGCCCTCACAGAGACTGTACTTGGAGCACAGCAGTCACACGTGTTGCGAAGCATTTTTTAAAAAAATTGTAAGTACACGCCCCTGTTAAACAGGGGCTGAAAAATTGTGCCTTAGGCACTGGTGTGGTGGCATGGATCATTGAGGAGGAGGAAGAGGATAGTCAGTGAACATAAGAGGACAGTCACTCAGCATCAGCATAGGCAGTCTTGAAGGGATGTGACATTAAAAAATTATTCGGTTATATCCGCCTCAGGTGCCTGGTAGCTGGTGGTGATCCAAGACTGATTCATTTTGATGAATGTCAGTCGATCAACCGAGGCGGTGGACAGGCGCACCCTATGATCAGTCACAAATCCTCCAGCAGCACTGAATGTGCGTTCGGAAAGAACGCTGGAGGCAGGACAGGCCAGTAGCTCAATTGCATACTGTGCAAGCTCTGGCCAGTGATCCATCCTCAGGACCCAGTAAGCCAGAGGATTTTCGGTGGGAAAGGTGTCCAAGTCTGACCTTGCCCCAAGGTATTCCTGCACCATGTATATCAGACGCTGGCGATGGTTGCTGGAACCGATCATACCTTGGGGCTGCGGACTAAAAAATTGTCTGAACGCATCGGTCAGACGTCCACCTTCCCCACCGCTCCTTCTGCCACTGACCGAAGCCTCAGCAACTCGTCGCCCAGGACCAGGAGTTTGTAGCCTCCCAGTTTCTGGGAACGCGTTGCACAGACCTTTCTGCAAGGCCTCCCTGAGATGTCTCATCCTCTGCTCCCTCTGCGACGGCAAGATAAGGTCCGCAACCTTACCCTTGTACCGCGGATCAAGGAGAGTGGCCAGCCAGTAATGGTCCCTCTCCTTGATCCGAAGAACACGAGGATCCTTCCGCAGGCTTTGCAGGATCAGGGAGGCCATGCAGCGTAGGTTAGCTGAGGCATTCGGTCCGGAGTCTTCTGGGTCACTGAGGATGACATGATCGCCAGCCACCTCCTCCCAGCCACGTACAAGTCCACTGGCTTGTTGGGACTGTACATCATCCCTAAAAGACTGCTGCTGCTGATGCTGAGTGCCAGGCTCCACCTCCATGCTCACACAATCCTCCTCCTCCTCCTCCTCCTCCTCATCCTCTTCCTGTGTGATGGGTGGGACAGAAGGAACACTGTCCGGATAAAGGGGGCCTTGAGAGGCAAGGAAGTCCTCCTCTTCCTGCCTCTGTTCTGCCTCAAGTGCCCTGTCCATTATCCCACGCAGCGTATGCTCCAACAGGTGGACAAGAGGGACAGTGTCACTGATGCATGCACTGTCACTGCTCACCATCCTCGTGGCCTCCTCAAATGGTGAGAGGACAGTGCATGCATCCCTGATCATGCTCCACTGACGTGGGGAAAAAAAACCAAGCTCCCCTGACCCTGTCCTGGTGCCGTAGTCGCAAAGGTACTCATTGATGGCCCTCTGCTGCGTGTGCAGTCGCTGCAGCATGGCCAACGTTGAGTTCCACCTGGTGGGCATGTCAGATATTAGGCGGTTCTTGGGCAGGTTCAGCTCCTTTTGCAGCTCAGTCAGCCGAGCACTGGCATTATAAGATCGGCGGAAATGCACACAGACTTTCCTGGCCTGCCTCAGGACATCCTGTAAGCCTGGGAACCTGCCCAAGAACCGCTGCACCACCAGGTTGAGGACGTGAGCCATGCAGGGCACATGGGTGAGCTGCCCCTGTCGCAGGGCGGAGAGGAGGTTGGTGCCATTGTCAGAAACGACCATTCCTGGCTTAAGCTGACGTGGCGTCAACCACCTCTCGGCCTGCCCCTGCAGAGCTGCCAGAACCTCTGGCCCAGTGTGGCTCCTGTCCCCCAAACACACCAGCGCAAGCACGGCATGGCATCTTTTTGCCTGCGTACTTGCGTAGCCCCTTGTACGCCTACGGAGCACCGCTGGTTCCAAGGACAGAGCACTGGAGGAAGAAGAAGAGGAGGGGGTGGAGGAGAGAGGTGTGTCACAACCAGTAGCAGTAGTCGCGTTTTGGAGGCGTGGTGGCGGAACAACCTCCAACACTACTGCACCTTGTCCTGCATCCCTCCCAGCTGCCAATAGAGTGACCCAATGGGCCGTGAAAGAAAGGTACCGTCCCTGTCCATGCCTGCTGGACCATGAGTCAGCGGTAATATGCACCTTACCGCTGACCGCCCTGTCCAGCGAGGCATGGACATTGCCCTCCACATGCCGGTAGAGAGACGGAATCGCCTTCCGCGAGAAAGTCGTTTGGGAACCTGCCACTGAGGAACCGCACATTGAACAAACTCACGGAAGGGGGCCGAGTCTACCAACTGAAAAGGCAGCAGTTGAAGTGCTAGCAATTTAGCAAGGCTAGCATTCAACCGCTGGGCATGTGGATGGCTGGGAGTGTACTTCTTTCTACGGTCCAGCAGCTGGGGCAGGGAAATTTGCCTGCTGCATTCGGACGTCGGTGTACTGCAAGTACTTGGTTGTGACACACCGAATTCTACACCTTCAGTCCTCTCAGAGCAGCTTTCAGAGAGGACTGAAGGTGTAGTGGGGATGGAGATCCCAGCTGAGGAGGAGCAAGGAGAGGTCCGCTTAGTTCTTTGGTGTGGGTCTTTTATGTGTGCCTGCCAACGAGCTGCATGGCAGGTCGCCATATGTCTGGTCATGCTTGTCGTGCCCAAGCGGCTGATGTTTTGGCCACGCGAGATACGCTTGAGACAAATATTGCAAATAGCAGTGGTGCGATCTGCTGCACTCGTCTCAAAAAAGGCCCACACCAAAGAACTTTTCTGATAACGTGCAGAGGCAGCGCCCTGCACAGGCGGAGCTCTGCGGTGTTGTACAGTTGCTGTGCTGGCCTCTACCTGGCCTCCAGGGGGCATCCTGCCTCGTTGGACATGTGACGCCGCATCCTCCTCCTCCTCGTCCTCCTCCTCATCCTCTCTCCCTTGAGGCACCCACGTGGAGTCAGTGACCTCATCATCCCCTCCCTCTTCACCACTAGAGCAAACCTGGCAGTAAGCTGCAGCTGGTGGAACTGTACTGCCAGATTCCTCAAGCTGGGTATCGTCATCCGAGCCTTCGAATCGTTGGGCATCCTCCTGGAGCATGTACCCAACACTGTGCTCAAAGAGTTCGGGGGACTCCTCAGGAGGACATGGTGGGTCTAGGGAAGGGGTGGCTGATGATGCTCTGTCAGTACCCTGAGCCTGGGTGAGAGAGGATGAGGAGGATGAGGAGGGCTTGGTCATCCATTCTACCAAGCCTTCAGCATGATGCGGCTCCACATGTCCAGCTGCCGAAAACAAAGACGCGCGTGTCCCATGGCCACGTGCTGATGACGATGCACGACCACGTCCACGTCCACGGCCACGTCCACTAGAAACAGAGCCTGCCTGCCCTGTGTTCTTGGCTCTGCACGCTCTGCCTCCCCTTGGCGGTCTTCCAGCCATTGTAGTCGGTAGTCCTGTGGGTGCTGCTGAGAAGAAAATATAGGAGCTCTGTGTGATGCCACTAACACACTAGAAGTCCTATGGGTGCTTCTGCAAAGAAAATAGAGGAGCTCTGTGTGATGCCACTAACACACTAGAAGTCCTGTGGGTGCTTATGCAAAGAAAATAGAGGAGCTCTGTGTGATGCCACTAACACACTAGAAGTCCTGTGGGTGCTTCAGCAAAGAAAATAGAGGAGCTCTGTGTGATGCCACTAACACACTAGAAGTCCTGTGGGTGCTGCTGAGAAGAATATATAGGAGCTCTGTGTGATGCCACTAACACACTAGAAGTCCTATGGGTGCTTCTGCAAAGAAAATAGAGGAGCTCTGTGTGATGGGACTAACACACTTCAAGTCCTATAGGTGCTTCTGGGAAGAAAATATAGCTCTGTGTGTGTGATGGGACTAACACACTTCAAGTCCTATAGGTGCTTCTGGGAAGAAAATATAGCTCTGTGTGTGTGATGGGACTAACACACTTCAAGTCCTATAGGTGCTTCTGGGAAGAAAATATAGCTCTGTGTGTGTAATGGGACTAACACACTTCAAGTCCTATAGGTGCTTCTGGGAAGAAAATATAGCTCTGTGTGTGTAATGGGACTAACACACTTCAAGTCCTATAGGTGCTTCTGGGAAGAAAATATAGCTCTGTGTGTGTAATGGGACTAACACACTTCAAGTCCTATAGGTGCTTCTGGGAACAAAATATAGCTCTGTGTGTGTAATGGGACTAACACACTTCAAGTCCTATAGGTGCTTCTGGGAACAAAATATAGCTCTGTGTGTGTAATGGGACTAACACACTTCAAGTCCTATAGGTGCTTCTGGGAACAAAATATAGCTCTGTGTGTGTGATGGGACTAACACACTTCAAGTCCTATAGGTGCTTCTGGGAACAAAATATAGCTCTGTGTGTGTGATGGGACTAACACACTTCAAGTCCTATAGGTGCTTCTGGGAACAAAATATAGCTCTGTGTGTGTAATGGGACTAACACACTTCAAGTCCTATAGGTGCTTCTGGGAAGAAAATATAGCTCTGTGTGTGTAATGGGACTAACACACTTCAAGTCCTATAGGTGCTTCTGGGAACAAAATATAGCTGTGTGTGTGTAATGGGACTAACACACTTCAAGTCCTATAGGTGCTTCTGGGAAGAAAATATAGCTCTGTGTGTGTGATGGGACTAACACACTTCAAGTCCTATAGGTGCTTCTGGGAAGAAAATATAGCTCTGTGTGTGTGATGGGACTAACACACTTCAAGTCCTATAGGTGCTTCTGGGAACAAAATATAGCTCTGTGTGTGTGATGGGACTAACACACTTCAAGTCCTATAGGTGCTTCTGGGAACAAAATATAGCTCTGTGTGTGTGATGGGACTAACACACTTCAAGTCCTATAGGTGCTTCTGGGAACAAAATATAGCTCTGTGTGTGTAATGGGACTAACACACTTCAAGTCCTATAGGTGCTTCTGGGAAGAAAATATAGCTCTGTGTGTGTAATGGGACTAACACACTTCAAGTCCTATAGGTGCTTCTGGGAACAAAATATAGCTCTGTGTGTGTAATGGGACTAACACACTTCAAGTCCTATAGGTGCTTCTGGGAAGAAAATATAGCTCTGTGTGTGTAATGGGACTAACACACTTCAAGTCCTATAGGTGCTTCTGGGAACAAAATATAGCTCTGTGTGTGTGATGGGACTAACACACTTCAAGTCCTATAGGTGCTTCTGGGAACAAAATATAGCTCTGTGTGTGTGATGGGACTAACACACTTCAAGTCCTATAGGTGCTTCTGGGAACAAAATATAGCTCTGTGTGTGTAATGGGACTAACACACTTCAAGTCCTATAGGTGCTTCTGGGAAGAAAATATAGCTCTGTGTGTGTGATGGGACTAACACACTTCAAGTCCTATAGGTGCTTCTGGGAACAAAATATAGCTCTGTGTGTGTAATGGGACTAACACACTTCAAGTCCTATAGGTGCTTCTGGGAAGAAAATATAGCTCTGTGTGTGTGATGGGACTAACACACTTCAAGTCCTATAGGTGCTTCTGGGAAGAAAATATAGCTCTGTGTGTGTAATGGGACTAACACACTTCAAGTCCTATAGGTGCTTCTGGGAACAAAATATAGCTCTGTGTGTGTGATGGGACTAACACACTTCAAGTCCTATAGGTGCTTCTGGGAACAAAATATAGCTCTGTGTGTGTAATGGGACTAACACACTTCAAGTCCTATAGGTGCTTCTGGGAAGAAAATATAGCTCTGTGTGTGTAATGGGACTAACACACTTCAAGTCCTATAGGTGCTTCTGGGAAGAAAATATAGCTCTGTGTGTGTGATGGGACTAACACACTTCAAGTCCTATAGGTGCTTCTGGGAAGAAAATATAGCTCTGTGTGTGTAATGGGACTAACACACTTCAAGTCCTATAGGTGCTTCTGGGAAGAAAATATAGCTCTGTGTGTGTAATGGGACTAACACACTTCAAGTCCTATAGGTGCTTCTGGGAACAAAATATAGCTCTGTGTGTGTAATGGGACTAACACACTTCAAGTCCTATAGGTGCTTCTGGGAAGAAAATATAGCTCTGTGTGTGTAATGGGACTAACACACTTCAAGTCCTATAGGTGCTTCTGGGAAGAAAATATAGCTCTGTGTGTGTGATGGGACTAACACACTTCAAGTCCTATAGGTGCCTCTGGGAACAAAATATAGGAGCTCTGCCTGCCTGCCACGAACACACTACAAGTCCTATAGGTGCTTCTGGTAACAAAATATAGGAGCTCTGCCTGCCACGAACACACTACAAGCCCCTCTTTCTCAATCAATCTTTGTAACTGAATCTATCTAACTCAATCTCTGTAAGTGAATCTCTCTAACTATCTAAATGCAGCAGAGTGTCACAGAATCAGCCTGCTCAATCTGCGCCGGAACAGCATGTGACCGGCGCAGACGGCGTGGCGGCGTTTTATAGGGGGGGGGCGTGTACTACAGCCCCTGAGCTGTAATTGGCTACAGGCGTCCTGCCTGTAGCCAATTATGGCTCTTCGAGTTTCCGGGGCTGTGATTGGCCAAGCATGCGGGGTCACAGTGCATGCTTGGCCAATCATCAGCCAGCAATGCACTGCGTCGGCCGCGCCGGCCGCAATGCATTGCGGGGCCGCTCGCATCACACGAACGTGATGCGAGCGGCCAAAATAGTTCTGGGCTCGCCGAGCGAGCGAACGCCCGGTGCTCGATGCGAACGTGGGTTCGCATCGAGCACCGGGCCCATCCCTACTCCTCCATGATGGAGGGGGTCTGGATGTGGATGGGATATCACACACATTACACACATTATCTGATATAATAAGAGAGGTAAATGTATCCTTCTATATACAGGGAGCTGCAGACATATTACTGGATGTAAACACAGCTAATAATTATCTCCATATATCAGATGACAGGAAAACTGTATCCATGTCAGATAGAAATCAGAATCGTCCAGAAACACCAGAGAGATTTCAGGATTGTTCTCAGGTGTTGAGCAGTCGGAGTTTCTCCTCAGGGAGACATTACTGGGAAGTGGATGTCGGGGGATCAGATGGATGGATAGTCGGGATGTGTTACCCCAGTATAGACAGGAGAGGAGTGCAGTCAGTGATTGGAAATAATAACAAGTCCTGGGGTTTGGGCAGGAAAGGTGATCATGGGGAGATACATGACAGTAATAAGATCCTCTTACCCTCCAATCTCTCCAGTAACAGAGTCAGGATATATCTGGATTATGAGGTTGGACGGATCTCTTTTTATGATCTGTGTGACCCGATCCGACACCTCCACACCTTCACCACCACCTTCACTGAGCCCCTCCATGCTGGGATATGGGTACCAAAAGGTTGTATAAAGATCTGTGGGGGGAATAGGGAATAATAGTAATAGTGAGAACTCCGCCCAGAGACTGGTGATGTCACAGGGATGGGTAGTGGGATTGGTAGAGTATTCAGTGTTAGAGAAATTGAGTATTATACCTTTAAATGTCAATTATGAATATGCATAGAAATATAGCTTATCTTCATTAAGTTTAAAATGCTTAGAAATATATGTTTTATATAACCCTATTATACTTCAATATGCTGAATAATCATATAACAATGAAAATGCTTACATTAGCGGAAGACCTTGTCTTCCGAGGTCGGTCTTAGATGGTGATTTATTTCCATAACATTCAGCCAATAGGATAAAGCAGTGGGTGGGACTTCAGTCAGTGCCCTGCAGGTTTTTGTTAAATGTGAGATTTCTCCCTCTGTCACTCCCTGTGATTGGGTAGGAGATCTCTCCAGTTACTGGAGTAACAGTGAATGACATGTTCCTATTTGTCAGTAAAGATGGGTGTGGCCTATCTATATAATTATCTATCTATCTATCTATCTATCTATCTATCTATCTATCTATCTATCTATCTATCTATCTCATGACAATTACTTTCATTGTAATCATTAAACAGAAAGTTATCACAGTGTGTGACATCACCAATCTCCTCCTCTGGCCCCTCCCCCCTACTCTCTGCCCCTCCCCCACATGCAGTCACTCTATGCGGGGTGCAGTGCGGTCGCTGTGATTGGATAGGATGGGGTCACCTCTTCTCACTTTCCTCCTCCTATTCCATACAATCTATACTAAATAGAGATGAAAAGAAATGTAAAGTGTATGTTTACCCATAATGTTTTCTTTTCTTAGTTTTGGATGGAGTGGGGGAGAGTTAGAACCCCTGTCAGGATTTTACTGCTATCCAGATCTCCATTAACTGCTTCCCGACCAGCGCACAACGATATACGTCGACAGAATGGCACGGACAGGCACAAGGGCATATATATACGTCCCCTTTAAGATGCCGCCATGCCATCGGGCGCACGACACGAGCGGCGCACGCTCGCGCCGGTCGGGACCCCGTGAGGCCGGTCGCGGGTCCCGCGGACTCGATCGCCATGGGGACACCCGCGATCGTCTCACGGGAAGGCTGAACGGGGAGATGCGGAAATAAACAGCATCTCCCCGTTCTGCCTAGCAACTAGTGACGCCGATCTCTGCTCCCTGTGATTGGAGCAGAGATCAGCATTCACTAGCTGACAGCCACGCCCCCCCCACAGTAAGAAACACACCCCTAGGCACACTTAACCCCTACACTGCCAACTAGTGGTTAACCCCTTCACTGCCAGTGTAATTTACACAGGAATCAATGCATTTAAATAGCATTGATTGCTGTATAAATGACAATGGTCCCAAAAATGTGTCAAAAAAGTCTGATGTGTCCGTCATAATGTCGCAGTCACAATAAAAATCGCAGATCGCCGCCATTACTAATAAAAAAAAATTATTAATAAAAATGCTATAAAACTATCCCCTATCTTGTAAACGCTATAACTTCTGCGCAAACCAATTAATAATCGCTTATTGCGATTTTTTTTACCAAAGATATGTAGAAGAATACGTATCGGCCTAAACTGAGGAAAAAAAATGTTTTTTTATATATTTTTGGGGGATATTTATTATAGCAAAAAATAAAAAAGAATGCGTTTTTTTTCAAAATTGTCACTCTTTTTGGTTTAGAGCGCAAAAATTAAAAACCGCAGGAGCGATCAAATACCACCAAAAGAAAGCTCTATTTGTGGAAAAAAAAGGACGTACATTTTGTTTGGGAGCCACGTCGCACGACCGCGCAATTGTCAGTTAAAGCGACGCAGTGCCGAATCGCAAAAAGGGGCCTGGTCCTTTGGCTGAAAATTGGTCCGGGGCTGAAAGTGGTTAAAGAGATTTCTCCTCACTTCCTGTCCCGGTGACAAGATTTTACCAAGCAGGAAGTGAGGGGAGCTCTCCACAATTATAATAAAATCTGACTGGGGCTCTAGGCCTTCCCCTAATCTACTAAAAATGTATGTCTGGGTCCCTGTTGCTGATTTCTTCTCACTTCCTGCCCGGTACAATGTTGTCAGCAGGACAGGAAGTGAGGGGAATCCTCAGATATCAGTAAAAACACAACAGGGGTTCTAATCCTTCCTCACTCCATCCAAAACTATAAAGAAAAGTTCTTTGCTTGGCATAGACTTTAATAGAATGTATCAGTAATATAATAGTGTTGGTGTCACTGTTATCAGCACTGAGATGTATATTGCTGTGCAGCATGTTCTCCAGTCTCACCCTCATCTTCCCCACCAGAGAGGACAATACCTTACAGAGACACGGCATACATTAGGCTGGTAATATGTAGAATATACGGGAAGCCAAAGAGGGTGAGACCGGAGAGAAATCATGGGGCCCCGTACATTACCGGACAGGGACCCCCCTGCCTGGATGGGTGTGTGGGGTCAGGTGTATGGCCCTGAACACGGCTTCAGCCGCATGAACAAATTACTAATTTAAGCAGCCAAGGTACCTGTGGGAAGGAACCCTTAATTGTGTTTTTTTTACAATTACATTTTTTTATTTTTTTACATTTTTTAACAGCACTGTAATGGGGGTGGTAAAATATCTGGGGGTCTAAACAGATCCCTGATGATTCACTCTTGTGACAGAGGAGGAGATTGAGGACAGAGATCCCCAATCCTTTCTCTGCAGAGAATGAATGAACAGGAGGTGCTCTGTTCATTCACAAACTGAAGCATAGTAAACACACCTCAATTATGGATGAACACAGAAGTGATCGGTATCAATCGCTCACTGTGTTCATTCAGGAAAGGAAGGGGCTGATAAATTTGAAAAATTTACTGGTCCTCCTCTGTGCTCACAGCAGCTGACAGCCAGCGGGAGGGAGAGGAAAAGAAGCTGGAAGAGAAAAGGGGCACAGGGGGATCAGAGCTGAATGGGATGGGGATTGTGGACAGGAGAAGGGTGATCAGAGGAGTGGTTGGACAATCACTGAAACCGATCCCCCTGTGGCTCCCCCTGCAGCAACCACCAGGAAGGAGAAGTCATCTGTACTGTGGGGGAGATGGTGGGGGCTCTGAGCTGTGATCAGCAGCTTTTTGAACTGCCTGCACCATAAAGCTGCCCAGACCCCATACAGGAGGGCCGGTTGTACCCCCTCTGTGGCCCTGAACACGCTGAACAGCAATATACATCACAGTGCTGCTAACAGTCACACCATCTGATTGGTTGCTCCGGGTCTCACGCTCTAGGGTTCCCCAAATATGCCCCAGTCCCTGGTGGCCCAAATATGTCCCATTCTGCCTAAAAAAATCTAATATTGTCTGGGGGCCCGAAACATTTCCAAGGGTCTGGTGCCAGGGCCGAGCCAAAGAGTTGCAGAAGAGGCGGCCAACTTGGGTACTTCAGTGGGATGGGGGCACAAGAATGTCAGAACCTGCAACCTATACTGCTATAGTTCACAGCTCATGGGGGAGGACACTTTGACTTTTTGCCTTGGGTTCTAAAGGAGTCTGTCTGGGGCCCCAAGTGTGTCTCACTACCTAGGGATCTTATATGAGGCTTTGTCTTCACTTTTTTTGAGACCCAAGTATGTCACATTGCTTTGGGACCCCAAATGGTCTTAAAGAGACTTTGTCACTTGTCAATTCAGGGCCCATCCCGACCCCTTTATATACCCCAATATTGCTCTCCTCTGCTGTTCCATTCCTCCCCGTGTGTAGGTTCTACGCTGGATTATGTCAGATCTTACACAGGATTGATGATGTCACCCTCCCCTCCCTCATGTGACAGTATTCACGCCTGGTGATTGACTTCTTAGCCCTGAGCATTGTATGCTGGGAGAAGATCACATGATCCCTCATACCTGGGATATTGGGAACCTAGTAGGGCTTTGATGGAGAAACAACATATTGGGGAACAGCAAAGGAGAATGTATAGGGGGGGGGGGGGGGGGTTTGGAGGGTTTTCAAGAGAACCTCCTACTTAACCCTGAAATGACAAAGTGGGTGGAGTCTCTTTATCCCGCCTCTGGGCTGGCCAAAGGTTGCTGTTCAGTGGTAAGAGGTGATGGGGTGCACTGATCTGGGGGTGACGTGTTTACCTGGAGAGATGTAATTACTGTTATTTATAGACTGCAATATAACAGTGTACACTTCTCCGGCTCTGAGTGTGGATGTACATGGAGACTCTATAGGGGGTGTACGGCTGCTGCATTACTTACAGAAGGGGCGGGGCATTATTTCCTATGGCTCCTCCCAGTACATGATCATTATGTATAGTGAGAGGGGACATTGTATAGAGTGCTGGAGCTGAGACAGAGCGCAGAGTGTAACATGACTTATGAGAAGCACAGATGGAGGTGTACTGGCCCTTTAAGACCAAATCTATCTATCTATAATATAAGATTACAATATTTAGTAGAAATGAGAATATAATAAGTTTGAAGATTGTGTCATTCTTTTTCATTATACTATATCTCTGTCATCATGTATGATTGATAAGTGTATCTTCATTATTATATTATATCACTTTTATAATGGATCCTAATATAATGTGTCCCCATAGAATGGATCACCAATAGAATTCTATGGGATCACCTTTATAATGGATCCTAATATAATGTATCATTGTGATGGTGTATTTTATAATCACTGGATGTGGTGATGGGAGGAGAATTAGTAAAGGAGATGTTAATGTGAATAAAGTTTTTCTCTGTTGTACATGTGAAGTGTTGGTGATATAACACAGAAATCGTGAAATGGAGATTTATTGATTCGTTCTGTGTGATTTCTGTGGTGGTGATCAGTGTGGGGGGTGTAGGGGTGTCAGTGACTGGGGTCGCAGGTGTCTGTGTTGATGGATCAGTGTGGGGGGTGCAGGTGTCTGTGTTAATGGATCAGTATGGGGGATGTAGGGGTGTCAGTGAGTGGGGGGTGCAGGTGTTTGTGCTGACGGATCAGTGTGGGGGATGTAGGGGTGTCAGTGAGTGGGGGGTGCAGGTGTTTGTGCTGACGGATCAGTGTGGGGGTTGTAGGTTTGTCAGTGAGTGGGGGGTGCAGGTGTCTGTGTTGATGGATCGGTGTGGGGGGTGTAGGGGTGTCAGTGACTGGGGGTGCAGGTGTCTGTGTTGATGGATCAGTGTGGGGGGTGCAGGTGTCTGTGTTAATGGATCAGTGTGGGGGATGTAGGGGTGTCAGTGAGTGGGGGGTGCTGGTGTCTGTGCTGACGGATCAGTGTGGGGGATGTAGGGGTGTCAGTGAGTGGGCGGTGCAGGTGTCTGTGTTGATGGATCGGTGTGGGGGGTGTTGGGGTGTCAGTGAGTGGGGGTGCAGGTGTCTGTGTTGATGGATCAGTGTGGGGGGTGCAGGTGTCTGTGCTGATGGATCAGTGTGGGGGTTATTGGGGTGTCAGTGAGTGTGGGTGCAGGTGTTTGTGTTGATGGATCGGTGTGGGGGATGTTGGGGTGTCAATGAGTGGGGGTGCAGGTGTCTGTGCTGACGTGTGGGGGTTGTAGGGGCGTCTGTGAGTGGGGGTGCAGGTGTCTGTGTTGGGGTGTCAGTGAGTGGGGGTGCAGGTGTCTGTGTTGATGGATCAGTGTGGGGGGTGCAGGTGTCTGTGCTGATGGATCAGTGTGTAGGTGTAGGGGTGTCAGTGAGTGGGGGTGCAGGTGTCTGTGTTGATGGATCAGTTTGTGGGGGGTAGCTGACTGGTGTCTCCCTTTAAAACTGTGTCCTAGTGAAAGTTGCCTACATACTGTGCATGGAGTCTGTACAATAGTTCTGGAATTGTTCTCTGAAATAATACACTCTACTTTTTATTTCACTATAAAACTTGCCCTGTCTCTCCTTCTTAAATTGCAGCCCAATCAAGCTGGTCACATATTCCAGCCACTGTACTATACATCTGGCTATTGTAAATAAAGAGTCCCCGAGTTACGAACGACTCCTACTTATGAACGGCCTCAAATGCCGGCCACTTGTGCTCCACGCTGGTCCTGGATACCTGCGGACACATCCCATACTGCAGTACTACATGTACTGCATGGCCAGAAGAGCAACGGATAACATAACAAGTGCCCGGAACATCCCACATCCATGCACAGGCGGACGTTACACTTGCAAATGCAGTGTTTTCCGACCGGAAGTTACACTTACAAATGCAGTCTTAAGATTTACAAACAACTTCGACTTACAAACAAACCTACAGTCCCTATTGTGTTTGTAACTCGGGGACTTCCTGTATAGGAAATCAATAGCAAAATATTGCATAAAAAATTAATCTGCAAAAATTTAATTGAACATGTCCTAATTAAAGTGCAATAAGTGCCGTCAATTGTGCAAAACCTAAAATTCAACTAGAGATGAATTTCAAGCATAAATATCAGTGCAATATATAAAAAGGGTGCAAAAAAAAAATCATATGGGACTAAAGTCAATGTGTAAAGTCCATTGCAAAACCGTGTTGAAATGATGATCAAACACCCAGCTGTGTGACACCCATCACCGAAGAAAAAAATGGAGGCTTACCAGAAAGCCTGCGACCCCCCCCCCCCTTACTTAGGGAGGTCATACAGTGATTGACTGGATCTCTGATTCACTGAAGATAAGCCCAGGTGTTCTCTCAGGTGTCCTTAATTGGTAAACCAGAAGGCTCTCAACAAACCAGGAAGTAGTGCCAAAAACCATCAATGGATCAGCTAGCTGAAGTATATATGGAACAAAAGACTCCACATAGTGTGATACCGTATCAGCTTCAAATTTAATAAAAAGTAATGCACTTACATCAGATTAGTACAATGCAGGCAGATAGATACATTAATCCAAACAAAACCCTGGTAAATGGGTTGATAATGACCGCACATGCACAGTAGCGTGTGTATGTATCAGTCCAGACGATCGTTTCGTCATAAATGACGTAATGAGGGGTACGCACACACGCCTGAATCTGCGTATCTGAATCTGAATCTATGTAATAGATGTTCAGAGTTAATTATATTGAAAAGATTAATCGATGATGTTCACTTCATATGGGATGGTGACCTCCAATCAGTTAATTCATTTTTGTCCTTTTTGAATAGCAACAATAGGGGCATAATCCTTAGTCATAAGGCGAGTGTATGTATCAGTCCCGACGATTATTTCGTCATAAATGACGTCATGAGGGGTACGCACACACGCCTGAATCTGAATCTATGTAATAGATGTTCAGAGTTAATTATATTGAAAAGATTCATCGATGATGTTCACTTCATATGGGATGGTGACCTCCAATCAGTTAATTTATTTTGTCCTTTTTGAATAGCAACAATAGGGGCATAGTCCTTAGTCATGAGGCGCGTCTTATTGAGATCCATTTTCTGGATCTGAAAATCTCGATACAAGAGTGTAGAATTGTTACCTCAACCTTCTTCAAGCCGACAGATAGGAATGGGTACATTCCACTAGACTCCTGTCACCATCCCTCCTGGCTAAGTGCAGTTCCTAAAGTTTTTGCATTTAAAACACAACTGTACTCATTTGGATGTCTCCATTCCTAAAACCAGGTTTTTGGCCAAAGACTATATTGAATAAGCTTTAGATTTCCTCATACTGGAAGTTGGGAATAGTGATCGTCAGCAATTGATAACTGATAATCCAGTCCGAGGTGGAAATTTCTGACGATTTTGGATCAGCTTTTTTTACTATCTTCTCAAGCCATCGTTGGGCAATCAAGAGGATAATCAAGAGGCACTGGCCAATTATAAAGAATGACCGTGTCCTTGGTGCTCTAATGCCTGACCAACCCCGGGTCATCTTCAGGGCAGCACCCAATTTAAGAAAAACAGTAGCACCCAATGTCTTAAACCCTCCTATTAGACCTAAATTTTTTGGAGATCTGAAAGGCTATTACCTTTGAGGGAAATGTTAGGCCTGTAGAATCAATACATACCGGCGGAGAAAGGTGACTGAGTTTACTTCAGTGGGTACAGGAGTAACTTACCCAATTACCGTATATACTTGAGTATAAGCCGACCCGAATATAAGCAGAGGCACCTAATTTTACCACAAAAAACTGGGAAAACGTATTGACTCGAGTATAAGCCTAGGGTGAGAAATGCGCAGCTACTGTAATTTACTTTAATGTCTTTTATAGTACATTGGGTTGATGAGGAATTGTATCCATTTATTCTATACAAAGTGATTTATTTAAGGCAGGGGTCTCAAACTGGTGGCCCTCCAGCTGTTGCAAAACTACAAGTCCCATGAGGCATTGCAAGGCTGACAGTTACAAGCACGACTCCCACAGACAGAGGCATGATGGGACTTGTAGTTTCGCAACAGCTGGAGGGCCGCCAGTTTGAGACCCCTGATTTAAGGCATATCTATTATGATCCACAAGAGGGCGCTGTGCATTTATATATATATATATATATATTTCTATATATATATATATATATATATATATATATATATATATATATATATATTTTTTTTTTCCCCTTGCAATTGAAAGGGAATAACTGCACACCATTATTGATAGGCATCATTTTTATCCAATGGCTGCATAAGTCAATCTTTTTTAACCTATGGTGGGCCAGTTCTTGTTCACCAATGGCTGTGTAGGTAATTTCTGTCTGACCTATGGTAGCGCTTCCTTGTCTCCCGAATGGGGGTATTAATAGCGCAGATTCAGCCGTGTGTACGTACCCCTGATGACGTCATTGATGACGAAACGATCGTCAGGAATGATAAGTACACACGCTACTGTGCATGTGCGATCGCTATCTGTCCATTTACAAGGGATTTGTTTGGATTTATGTATCTCTCTGCCTGCATTTTACTAATATGATGTAAGTGCATTACTTTTTATTACATTTGAAGCTGATACAGTATCGCACTATGTGGAGTCTTTTGTTCCATATATACTTCAGCTGGCTGATCCATTGATGGTTTTTGGCACTACTTCCTGGTTTGTTGAGAGCCTTCTGGTTTACAAATTAAGGACACCTGAGAGAACACCTGGGCTTATCTTCAGTGGATCAGAGATCCAGTCAAGCGCTGTATGACCTCCCTGAGTAAGGTGGGGGGGGGGGGTCGCAGGCTTTCTGGTAAGCCTCCATTTTTTACTTTGGTGATGGGTGTCACACAACTGGGTGTTTGATCATCATTTTAACACGGTTTTGCAAAGGACTTTACACATTGACTTTAGTTCCATATGATTTTTTTTGCAGAGATCTGCACCCCTTTTTATATATTGCACTGATATTTATGCTTGAATCTCTAGCTGAATTCTAAGTTTTGCACAATTGATGGCACTTATTGCACTTTAATTAGTATATGTTTTATTTTAAATGTATGCATATTTCTTTTTTATGCAATATTTTGCTACTGATTTCCTATATATTGTTCATACACTATTGATTGCACTGAATGCACTTTATTGATCTTTGCACCTGTTATATATTGCAAGCATATTTTTTAGCACTGCACTCTTTATTTGCACATTGTTTGTGTCTGGTACCTGGGTTATAGTGCACAGCTGCTTTTTTGTTTTCGTTTCTAAGCGCGGATACAATTTTTATACTTATATACATCTGACTATTGCCCCTGAAATAAGAGGATGTCCTTTTTATTTTAGGCTAAAAACTGCCTCATCTCTGTAATGTGGGGTTGGGGGGTTAAAAGAGTTTTTACGTGCTCAGTGTTGGTAATTAGTAAAATTTTAATGCCGTTGGTAGTGTGAAAAAGGGACATACCAAGCTATACTATGAAACTTTTTGTAGTATAGATTGGTATGAAATTGGATTTCGCTTTATTCTTTCAGTAAAATATTCTTATAGATTGTTAGATCTGTTGTGACTGTTAGTTTCACCAGTCAATTCTGAGAGCTGATAAAAAAATAATTAGGTCTTTGGGCTGTACGGTACTTTTTTTGCATTGGTACATGTCCCCCGCCAGTAGTCCGAAGCTTCTCGTGACCTTTTATTAGACAACTCCTTGCCTATTACCCTTGATAATTGCCAGAATTGATTTTCAAGCTTTATCTCCCATAGACTTCAATGGGGTTCGGATTAAATTTGTAAATTTTTGGACTTTATGATGGGTTTGTAGAATGGCCTGCAACTTGTCAGCGATGTGACAAGTGTCTAAACAGCCGGTCAGTTAATAAACAGGATATTAGATAAGCCTGAGATTCATTGACGACCTGTAGATTGATCTATGACAAAATATACAGATGGCCTGTAGAGTGTCCTGACATTATTTTATGGGATTTTATTGAGTCTGAGTCTTTCTGTACCTGTCAGGCCAACCAGAACCACAAGATGGCGCTATCATATCATCAGATCTTATGGTTACCGGTGGCTTTCGGCGCCATACCTCCAGGAAGCCTATCAGGGACAGTTTTTCCATTTACAAAGCTCCCGTATGTCTCTAATTTACAGTGACGCTCCCGGTGTTTGGTTTGTGGTTTTCTGGTTTTCTAAACTGACCAACTGCACCATAAAAAAAGTTTTTTATTGAATATTTTTTTAAGAATAATTTATTTATTTTCTAAGATTGCTTTTAGGATAATATATGAACACAGATGTGTAACTCATGTTATACAGTTCCTGTAGCACTGGCAGAACTACCAGGGTCACAAAGTGTGGGGAGGGGCAGAGGACATCAGGAAGGGATCGTGCTGCAGAATATGTGAAAGGGTCCCGCTTCGGTAAACCATTCATTCACATTGCTGCAACCCCAATATTGTGCAACTTGCTTGCGATTTCCTTGTGACTTGCTTGCGACTTTTGTCAAATTAACATTGCAATCTATGGCACTCAAATTGCATCAAAGTCGAAGGAAAGTAATGCAGGAACCTTTTTATTTTTTTGTCGCTTGGTTAAGACAGCACCCATTGAAATTAATGTGTTTTGACTTGTCATGCAACCTTATAGAGTTAATTTACGAAGACTAGAAAGTAGTGATGGGCCAAACACCACCAGGTTTGGTTCGCACTAGAACTCCCAAACATGTAAAAAAGTTCGGACCAGAACCCTATTAAAGTCTATGAGACCCGAACTCTAAAAAAAGTCCCCATTTAGAAGCCTTATATGCAAGTTATTGCCCATAAAAAGGGTATGGGGGTCTGGGTACTGCCCTGGGGGACATGTACCAATGCTAAAAAATATATATATATTTTAAATATAGTGTCGGGGGGGGGCCCCCTTAGTCTGCCTGTAAAGTGACGCATCTGTACCATGTATAGAGCCTGCTGCACCAAAACCGACACTTGTAAAGAAAAAACACGTGGAGTCCCCCTTGCGCGCCAGAACCGAAAAATACCTTTGAAAGAGAACAAAAGAGCAAGACTCTTAGCGGTGGATCACTCGGCTCGCGCGTCGATGAAGAACGCAGCTAGCTGCGAGAATTAGTGTCTTTTAAAAATGATATTTAAATTGATTTTCATGGCTGCCAGCATTCAAAAAAACATTGCTGGCAATAGAAAAATTGTAAAAAAAATGCGGTGTAGGGCCCCCAAAAATCTTTTGAGGGGAACCCTCACGCCCAAATTTTTTTCAAAAATGGCTTGGGATCCCCCGAAAATCCATACCAGACCCTTATATGAGCATGCAGCCTTGCAGGCCAGGAAAGGAGAGGGGGGATTTAGAGACTACCACCCCACCCACCCCAAATCACCTTGTCCCCTAATTTGATGGGAACAAGGGCCTCTTGGGCGGTGGTTGTGGGGGTCTGCGGACAGGGGGCTTATCGGAATTTGGAAGCCCCCTTTGACAAGGGGGCCCCCAGATCTCACCCCCCATGTGAATGAGTAGGGGATACATTGTACCCATACTCATTCACCAAAAAAAAAGTGTAAAAAAAAAAAAAAAAAACACACACACAATTTTTGACAATTCCTTTATTAAAAATAAAAAAACAATGTCCCCCGATGTAGATCCATCTTCAATCATGACGCTAGACCTGTAAAAAAAATAATAATCAGCTCAGCCCGTGATAAAGGATCCCCATCGACTGCCTGCTCAGCTGTCTGACAGTTCTTAAATTGGTAAGGGGTGAATCCACCTTGCAAAATCACTTGTTGGCACCACCCCCTTGTGACAACACCGTAAGTATGCATTTGGCTTTTACTTTTATCTAATAAATGGACAATTGGGTAATGCACTAGACCTTTTTGCTTCCTTCTTTTTTGTTTTTTTGGTTATCCCTGATCTCTCACTGTCTTCTGCAGCACGGCCACAGTCTCCAACCATTCCTGTAACCTGCCCCCAATTACTGTCTTCTATAGCATGTCCCCACTCACCAGCTGCACCTTTGGTATATCTAGCTTCCAACTACACATGCAATATATCCCCAGTCACTGACTGTCTTCTATAGTTTATCCCTATTCTTCAACAACACCTACAGCATGTCTCCAATATCCAACCAAACCTCCAGCAATAGCTGCAGTCTCCAACCCTACCTGTCTCCTATAAGATGTCCACTGTCTTCAACCACACCTGTAGTATGTGCACCATCTTCAACCACACCTGTAGTATGTGCACCATCTTCAACCACACCTGTAGTATGTGCACCATCTTCAACCACACCTGTAGTATGTGCACCATCTTCAACCACACCTGTAGTATGTGCACCATCTCCAACCACACCTGTAGTATGTGCACCATCTTTAACCACACCTGTAGTATGTGCACCATCTCCAACCACACCTGTAGTATGTCCACCATCTTCAAACACAACTCTAGTATGTTCACCATCTCCAACCACAACTTTAGTATGTCCACTGTCTCCAACAATTGTAGTATGTTTGCTCTCTGCAACCACAGCTCTAGTATGTCAGCTATCTCCAACCACACCTGTAGTATGTCCACCATCTTCAACCATAACTCTAGTATGTCCACCATCCCCAACCGCATATCTAGTATGTCCACTGTCTCCAACCACAACTCTAGTATGTCCATCATCTCCAACCACAACTCTAGTATGTCCACTGTCTCCATCCACAACTCTAGTATGTCCCCCATCTCTAACCACAACTCTAGTATGTCCACTGTCTCAAACCACAACTGTAGTATGTCCGCTCTCTGCAACCACAGCTCTAGTATGTCGTCCATCTTCAACCACACTTGTAGTATGTACACCATTGTCAGCCACAACTCTAGTATGTCCACCGTCTCCAACCACAACTGTAGTATGTCCACTGTCTCCAATCACAACTGTAGTATGTCCACTGTCTCCAACTACAACTGTAGTATGTCCACTATCTCCAAACACAACTGTAGTGTGTCCACCATCTTCAACCACTACTACAGTATGTCCACCATCTCCAACCACAACTGTAGTACTGTATGTTTACTGTCTCCAATCACATCTGTAAAATGTCCCAATTATACCAATGTCTTCTATTGGATGTTCTTCAGTCTCCAACCAAACCTGCTGCATGTCTTCAGTCTCCAACCACACCTGTAGTAAGTTCAGGTTCCAACTACACTTGTATCATGTCCCCAGTCTCTCACTGTCTTCTGTAGCATATCCCTGTCCCCAGTCAAACCCGCAGCACATCTTCGGACTCTAAACCCACCTGCCTCATGTTCCCAGTCTCTGACCATCAATTCCTCCAGTATGTCTGCAGTCTCTCGTGGTTCTGTATTCAGCATTATAGGCCCCTTATGCCTTGTAAGTGGAAAACAACTGGTCTACACTATTCCTAACCATGCCAATGTGTGCCGTTTGACTGGGGCCCCAAAACAAGAAGACATGCCTCTGAAGCCTTTTGTGTCCATGGCATCATATTATTCCCGTATTGTGTTTGGTGTATTTCTGGGATCCACAGAATGAGGGTGCTATATAAACAAAGAGAACTATTATTGGTGTTGGTTTTATAATAAGTATATAATTAAAAGGCAATATGGGCAGCTAACTGGAAACTGCAAAAAACATGGGAATTAAGTGTCGTATTCCCTCTGTGTAAATGGTTTTATTATATATTACTCCTATGTATATAATAAGACTAAATTTATACCATAAACCAGAGGCTCTGCATGGATAGTTGGATAAATAGCTCTATATTTAGGATGTATCTGGTCTACAAACCAGAGGCTCTGGATGGACAGTTGGATAAATAGCTCTATATTCAGGATGTATATGGTCTACAAACCAGAGGCTCTGGATGGACAGTTGGATAAATGGTTCTATATTTATGTAGCAAGGTCCCAGGCCTCTTTTGGTCTAATGGGGACCTCCATGGTCAGGGATAGCTAACATCCTTCTGTATGTAGTGGGTTGTAAGGCATGGTGGGTACAGAGTAGTTAAAGTTATTGGGCGCCAGACACTTTTTGAGTACAAAAGAACGTTTATTTCTCTTAACTATCTTTTTTGGGGAAAAGAGCGTTAGGGACAGGACACCCTTAGGTAGTCGCAAGATTAATTGGCAGACTCCGAGACTTCCATAGGAGAACAGAAATGCAGGGAAAGGCATCCAGCAAGATCCCACATCTCCATGTGCAGGAATGCTGTCTCCTATGGCAACAGTCTTTAACAGTTCATAACACAAATGTAACAGTTCTTTTCTCTTTCACTACAATCACTTCTTGTAGTTCTTCAACCCACTGAGCTCCCAGTCTCTCACTCACTAGACTAGATGATTCACTGCCACTGAATCCCTTGAGATCTTTCAATTTTCACAGTGGTATCTTCCTCAAGCGTCACCCCCGCTTCTCTGCTGGGTCCCTAGCTTGGCACACAAGATACCTCTCAAGCTTCACCCCACTGGCCTGCTTGGTCCCTGGCTTGACACACAAGGCTGCTCTGCAAGCGTCACCTCCGCTGGCTGGATCCCTGGCTTGATTCCCACTGAAGTTTCCCGATTCTTCACCATCCCCGGTTGGTGAGAATACTGCTTCGGTACTTGCTTCAGTTACTCATTGTGGTCCCTGGTAATAAGGCGGATAGTCCCTTACTGGAGAAATCTTCCCCTCTACCTCCGACCACAACAGGCTCTCTGGCCGGCAGAACCGGCACTTCTGGTTGTACCGCAAGCTGCAATCCCAACCCTGTGCTGCTCTCTTGCTTCTGGATAGGCCCTCAGACAGCCTAGCAGCCAGATGTGCCCGGGATAGGCCCAAACTCTTGTCTAGCAGCCTGGGCAGTACAACACACGTCCACCCAGACAGCCGTCCAGGTGGCACAGAACATAGATCACCTGACTCCACCCAAATATATAGGTTCTCCCAGCAGGTCAAGGGATTTAAGAAAACCCCTGCCCATTGGCTGAGATACCCCACATACCCATAATCTGACTTTTCAGTGCCCTTCTCATTTCTAATGCCACCAAGTACCCGGCCACCTAGCGGCAGAAGAAAAAAGCGCAGCAAGTACAGACTTACTGTAGCGTGAAATCAATTGATCCCTAACAATAGACCAAGGTAACTACACCTGGCAGGTAAATTTAAGAACAACCCTGCCTAAACACCAGGGTGCTACATCTAGAATATATTCAGTCTATAAACCAGAGGCTCTGGATGGACAGATGGATAATTGGATCTATATTTAGGATGTATCTGGTCTATAAACCAGAGGCTCTGGATGGACAGTTGGATAAATGGTTCTATTGTACCCCTACTCATTCACCAAAAAAAAGTGTCAAAAGTAAATAAAAACAAACACACACAGTTTTTGACATTTCCTTTATTAAAAATAAAAAAACAATGTCCCACGGTGTAGATCCATCATCAATCATGACGCCTGTTGCACTACTAGTATGTCCACCGCCTCCAACCACAACTCTAGTTTGTCCACTCTCTGCAACCACAGCTGTAGTATGTCAGCCATCTCCAACCACAACTTTAGTATGTCCACTGTCTCTAACAACAATTGTAGTATGTTTGCTCTCTGCAACCACAGCTATAGTATGTCCACCATCTTCAACCACAAATCTAGTATGTCCACCATCTTCAACCACAACTCTAGTATGTCCACTGTCTCCAACCACAACTCTAGTATGCCCGCTCTCTGCAACCACAGATCTTGTATGTCGTCCGTCTCCAACCACACCTGTAGTATGTACACCATTGTCAACCACAACTCTAGTACGTCCACCGTCTACAACCACAACTCTACTACGTCCATCGTCTCCAACCGCAACTCTAGTATGTCCACTGTCTCCAACTACAGCTGCTGTAGTATGTCCACTATCTCCAAACACAACTGTAGTATGGACACGGTCGTTAACCACAACTGTAGAACATTCACCGTCTACAGCCACAACTCTAGTATGTCCACCGCCTTCCAACCATAACTCTAGTATGTCCACTATCTCCAACTACAACTGTAGTATGCACACAGTCTGCAACCACAACTCCACTATGTCCACCATCTCCAACCACTACTACAGTATGTCCACTGTCTTTAACCACACCTGTAATATGTCCACCATCTCCAACCACAAATTGTAGCATGTCCACCATCTCCAACCACAACTGTAGTACTGTATGTTTACTGTCTCCAATCACATCTGTAAAATGTCCCAATTATACCAATGTCTTCTATTGGATGTTCTGCAGTCTCCAACCACACCTGTAGTAAGTTCAGTTTCCAACTACACTTGTATCATGTCCCCAGTCTCTCACTGTCTTCTGTAGCATATCCCTGTCTCCAGTCAAACCTGCAGCACATCTTCAGATTCTGAATCCACCTGCATCATGTCCCCAGTTTCTGAACATGGTTTCCTCCAGTATGTCTGCAGTCTCTCATGGTTCTGTGTTCAGCATTATAGGCCCCTTATGCCTTGTAAGTTGACAACCACTGGTCTACACTTTTCCTAACCATGCCAATGTGTGCCGTTTGACTGGGGCCCCAAAACAAGAAGACATGCCTCTGAAGCCTTTTGTGTTCATGGCATCATATTTTTCTCTCGTATTGTGTTTGGTGTATTTCTCGGATCCACAGAATGAGGGCGCTATATAAACAAAGAGAACTACTAATGATGTGTTTTTTTTTTTTTTTAATAAGTACATAATCAAAAGGCAGTATGTGCAGCTAAATGGAACGTGTTGATCAATATTGTATCATACAATCAGGCTGGTGTGAGATTATCATTACATGAAATGGAGCAGAGCTGGAGGAGGAACCGGCAATCCTGGTTAACAATAAGCTAAGCAACAGCACTCAGTGCCAAGAAGCAGCTGAAAAAGCAAATACAGTCCTGCAATCTTTAGAGAGAAAGATAAAAACATGGGAAGAAAATGTAATATTCCCTCTGTGTAAATGGTTTAATTATATATTACTCCTATGTATATAATAAGACTATATTTATATTATAAACCAGAGGCTCTGCATGGACAGTTGGATAGATGGTTCTATATTAAGGATGTATCTGGTCTATAAACCAGAGGCTCTGGATGGACAGTTGGATAAATGCCTCTATATTTTGGATGTATCCGGTCTAATTTTCAGACTTCATGATGGGTTTGTAGAATGGCCTACAAACTGTCAGCAGTAACCGGATCTGCAAACAAGTGTCTAAACAGCCGGTCATTTAATAAAGAGGATATTAGATAAGCCTGAGATTCATTGATGACCTGAATATTGATCTATGACAACATTTACAGATGGCCTATAGCAGGGCTCGACAACCCCCGGGCGCCAGGTCGCATTTGCGACTAGAATTAGTGACCTGGGGCGGCACAGCTGGGGCATCCAGTCTCCGTGCGACACCGTCCCCCAACCCCCCGGCGCGATCGCGTTTCGGCCGCGCTGGTAATTGAGGCCGCGGCTTTGCGGCCTTCTGCAGTCCTATGGTTCCTTCTTAAATATGGCGCCCTCTTGTGGTGGCCGTTGGTATGACAAGACAACCACCAATGCTAATGGAGCTTCCCCTGACTGTTTTCCTTCCCATCTCCTTCCCTTTACTTAGAACCCCCAAACATTATATATATTTTTTATTCTAACACCCTAGAGAATAAAATGGCAGTCGTTACAATACTTTCTGTTACACCGTATTTGCGCAGAGGTCTTACAAGTGCACTTTTTTGGGAAAAAAAATTTTTTTTATATAAAAAAATAAGACAACAGTAAAGTTAGCCCAATTTTTTTTTTATATTGTGAAAGATGTTACGCTGAGTAAATTGATACCAACATGTCACGCTTCAATATTGCGTCCGCTTGTGGAATGGCAACAAACTTTTACCCTTTAAAATCTCCATAGGCGACATTTAAAAAAAAATCTACAGGTTGCATGTTTTGAGTTAAAGAGGAGGTCTAGGGCTAGAATTATTGCTCTCGCTCTATCAATCGCGGCGATATCTCACATGTGTGGTTTGAGCACCGTTTTCATCTGCGTGCGCTACTCACGTATGCATTCGCTTCTGCACCCAAGCTCGGCGGGACGGGCGCGTTTAAAAATTTTTATTTTTTTTTCTTATTTTTTTAACTTAAATTTTTTATTTTTTCACTGTTCTTTTAAAAAAAAAATGATGTCACTTTTATTCCTATTACAAGGAATGTAAACCTCCCTTGTAATAGAAAAAACAATGACAGGTCCTGTTAAATATTAGATCTGGGGGTCAAAAAGACCTCAGATCTCATATTTAAACTAAAATGCATTAAAAAAATAAAAAAATAATAATAAATTTGTCATTTGAAAAGAATAAAAAAAAAAAAAAAAAAAAAAATTCCCTTTTTAAGAGCTATGGGCGGAAGTGACGATTTTACGTCGCTTCCGCCCTGCAATGACTTGGAGATGGGCAGGGGGCCATCTTCCCCTTTACCGACGGCCACGGTAAGCGGTGAAGGGCACCGGAGCGCGGCTGGAGGGAGGGGGCGGGGGCATTTTGTCGGTCGGTAAATTTTTTTTTTTTAAGCTGGCTCCTAGGTTCCATGCAAATTTGTCAAGCCCTGGCCTATAGAGTCTATTGACTTTATTTTATGTGATATTATTGAATCTGAGTCTTTCTGTACCTGTCATGCCAACCAGAACCACAAGATGGCAATATCGTATAATCAGATCTTATGGTTACCGTGCATTAGACCAGTGGCCTTCGGAACCATACCTCCAGGAAGCCAATCAAGGCCAGCTTTTCCATTTCCAAAGCGCCCGTATGTCTCTAATTGGGTTTGTCCCTGAACTGTTTTTCTAAACTGACCAACTATACCAAAAAAAAAAAA
The DNA here is from genome assembly GCA_028564925.1 of Lithobates sylvaticus. Lineage (NCBI taxonomy): Eukaryota > Metazoa > Chordata > Amphibia > Anura > Ranidae > Lithobates > Lithobates sylvaticus. The sequence continues at coordinate 28,346,872 of CM053029.1, forward strand.
AAATCTATTTTTTATTGAATATTTTTCTAAGAATAATTTATGTATTTTCTAAGATTTCATTTAGGATAACATATGAACACAGATGTGTAACTCATGTTATGCAGTTCCTGTAGCACTGGCAGAACTACCAGGGTCATAAAGGCCACACTTGCAACTGGGCCCTGACGTTCCGCCACCATGGTGGGCAGAAGACATCAGGAATAGGGATGAGCTGAACACCCCCGGGTTCGGTTCGCACCAGAACCTGCGAACGGACCGAAAGTTTGCACGAACGTTAGAACCCTATTAGTTACAATGGACGCGAAAATTCGAAATCTAAAGTGCTAATTACAACGGCCAATATGCAAGTTATTGTCATAAAACAGGTTTGGGGACCCGGGTCCTGCCCCAGGGGACATATGTCAATGCAAAAAGCTGAGTTTTAAAAACGGCTGTTTTTTTCGGGAGCAGTGATTTTAATGATGCAGAAAGTGAAAAAAAATAAGTGAAATATTCCTTTAAATATGGTACCAGGGGGGTGTCTAAAGTATGCCTGTGAAGTGGCATGTGTTTCCTGTGTTTAGAACTGTCCCTGCACAAAATTACATTTGTAAATGAAAAAAAGAAGCCATGCTTGCGGCTTTAATGTCATGTCTTGTCCTGGCAATATGGATGAAAATCTTTGAGAAAAATGGCATGGCTACCCCAGCCCATTACCAGCCCCTTTGGGTCTTGTATGGATATTAAGGGGAACCCCGCACCCAAAATAAAACCCTATACCTACAACCCTATATACTCTGAACCGCAGTATACAGGCAGTGCAAACAAGACAGGGACAGTAGGTATATACTGTATGTATGTATGTATGGACTGTTGGTGTATACTGTGCTGTGCTGGAGGCACACAAAACACACTAACTCCTGCAGATGGCTGTCTTAGGTGACAACAGGGCAGATACAGTGTAAGGTGGTTTAGTGTGCTGCTGTGCTATACTCACACAGCACACACACACACTAACTCCTGCAGATGGCTGGATTGGTAGAGAACAGCACTGAGAAGAACACACTATCCCTGCCTATTTTTCCTCTTTCCCTACACTTTCCCCACAAGCAAAGGCTGAGAAGAATACACTATCACTGCCTATTTTTCCTCTTTCCCTACACTTTCCCCACAGAAATGATTCACATAGTGTGTACAGTACACTGTCACTGTTCCTCAAGCCGGAACACACTACACGAGGGCCGCCGGCGCGGCGTCCTTATATAGTATGGGGCGTGTACTAAACCCCCTGAGCTATAATTGGCCACAGGCATCCTGCCTGTGGCCAATTATTGCTCTCCTCGCCGCTGGCTCTATGATTGGCCAAGCATGCGGGGTCACAGTGCATGCTTGGCCAATCATCAGCCAGCAATGCACTGCGACTGGCGCAGTGCATCGTGGACCGTTCGCATCACACAAATTTGATGCAAACGGCCCTCAGAGTTCTGCCCTCGACGAGCGGACGAACGGCAGATGTTCGATTCGAACATGGGTTCGAATCAAACACCGGGCCCATCCCTAATCAGGAAGGGATCGTGCTGCAGAACATGTGAAAGGGTCCTGTTTCAGTAAACTGCAAAGCCCAATATTGTGCAATTTCCTTGTGAGTTGCTTGCGACTTTTGTGAATTAACATTGCACTCTTTGGCACTCAAATCGCACCAAAGTCGAAGGAAAGTAATGCAGAAATCTTTTTTTTTTTTTTTTTTTTTTTTTTTTTGTCGCTTAGTTAAGACCGCACCCATTGAAATTATTGTGTTTTGACTTGTCATGGGACCTTATGGGGTTAATTTACTCAGACTGGAGAGTAGTGATGGGCCAAACACCCCCAGATTTGGTTCACAACGGAACTCCCAAACATGTAACATACTTCGGACCGGAACCCAGAACCCTATTAAAGTCTATGGGGCCCAAACTCGAAAAAAATCCCCATTTAGAAGGCTTATATGCAAGTTATTGGCCATAAAAAGGGTATGGGGGTCCGGGTACTGCCCTAGGGGGACATGTATCAATGCAACACGTTTTTAAAAAAAAAATATTGTTTTTAGAGCAGTGATATTAATGATGCTTAAGGTGAAACAATAAAAATTTAAAATGTATTTAACCACTTGACGTTCACGCTATAGCCAAAAGACGGCTACTTCGCAGACCTCAAATGCCGGAAAGGCGCCCATGTACGTCCTCCCGCTCTCGTGCTGCCTGCGTGCTCCAGGGGGCACGCACACGGCGTGCTCTGTGATCGCTGAGTTGTTCGGATTCTCGGTTGATCTCAGAGCAGGGTAAAGGGCCAATCACAGCGGGCACTTTCCCACGTGATCAGCTGTCAGCCAATGACAGCTAATCACTGAAGTTAACAGAAGCCAGATACCAGCTTTTTTTTTTTTTCTTTCTGCAACCACATCTCTAGTATGTCAGCCATCTCCAACCATAACTATAGTATGTCCACCATCTCTAGCCACAACTCTAGTATGTGCACCATCTCCAGCCACAACTCTAGTATGTGCACTTTCTCCAACCACAACTGGAGTATGTCCGCTCTCTGCAACCACAGCTCTAGTATGTCAGCCATCTCCAACCACAACTATAGTATGTCCGCTCTCTGCAACCACAACTCTAGTATGTCTGTCTCCAACCACAACTCTAGTATGTCTGTCTCCAACCACAACTCTAGTATGTGCACTGTCTCCAACCACAACTGGAGTATGTCCGCTCTCTGCAACCACAGCTCTAGTATGTCAGCCATCTCCAACCACAACTATAGTATGTCCACTGTCTCCATCCACAACTCTAGTAGTTCCACCATCTCCAGCCACAACTCTAGTATGTGCACCATCTCCAGCCACAACTCTAGTATGTGCACCATCTCCATCCACAACTCTAGTATGTCCACCATCTCCAGCCACAACTCTAGTATGTGCACCATCTCCAGCCACAACTCTAGTATGTGCACCATCTCCAGCCACAACTCTAGTATGTGAACAGTCTCCAACCACAACTGGAGTATGTCCGCTCTCTGCAACCACAGCTCTAGTGTGTCAGCCATCTCCAACCATAACTATAGTATGTCCACTGTCTCCAACCACAACTCTAGTATGTCCACCATCTCCAGCCACAACTCTAGTATGTCCACCATCTCCAGCCACAACTCTAGTATGTCCACCATCTCCAGCCACAACTCTAGTATGTGCACCATCTCCAGCCACAACTCTAGTATGTGCACCATCTCCAGCCACAACTCTAGTATGTGCACCATCTCCAGCCACAACTCTAGTATGTGCACCATCTCCAGCCACAACTCTAGTATGTGCACCATCTCCAGCCACAACTCTAGTATGTGAACTGTCTCCAACCACAACTGGAGTATGTCCGCTCTCTGCAACCACAGCTCTAGTATGTCAGCCATCTCCAACCATAACTATAGTGTGTCCACTGTCTCCAACCACAACTCTAGTATGTGCACCATCTCCAGCCACAACTCTAGTATGTGCACTGTCTCCAACAGCAACTCTAGTATGTCCGCTCTCTGCAACCACAGCTCTAGTATGTTATCCATCTCAAATCACACCTGTAGTACGTCCACCATTTTTAACCACAACTCTAGTATGTCCACCATCTCTAAACACTACTACAGTATGAGTAGAATATATAGGCTGCGCTAGCGGATATATATCACCACTGTGAAATAATTATATAAAGATCATAAGTGATAATGCACAACAATAATAACAGTTGGGAGGCAATAGCTGCCGTGAAAACTTGATAATCAAAAGGCAATCATTGATACTGAATAATTGGTGATGAAAAAGCAAATATACAGACTAATATTATTTGGGTGGTTGAGATAATAAGATTTGCAGGTTGTCACTAGACGATAGTCCCCTCTGAAACCCCACTCACCATAAGAAAATGACCCGCGGCTTTGCAGTCCTAGGGTCTTTAGAGCGTTTTGGTGGGGGGATGAATGATGTCAGGGATCCCAGTAATGCTCCGGATAAAGCAGCAAAATTTCCAAATAAATTGATGCCGTGGAGGAAAAAGAAAAAATAACATGTGTGGTATCGCTGAGAATAAACCTGGAATACCCTGTGCTATAATAACTCACTACAGGGAAGACAAGGATCAGTGTGTTCAGCGTTGATGACGCCCTGGAGGAGGGGCGAAACGCGCTGACGTAGCTTCCGGTTTGAGAGCCAGTGACGCTGCTTCCTGTTCCGTTGGAACGCACACCAGTCCCGTGCACCCGGAACACGCTGATCCTTGTCTTCCCTGTAGTGAGTTATTATAGCACAGGGTATTCCAGGTTTATTCTCAGCGATACCACACATGTTATTTTTTCTTTTTCCTCCACGGCATCAATTTATTTGGACATTTTGCTGCTTTATCCGGAGCATTACTGGGATCCCTGACATCATTCATCCCCCCACCAAAACGCTCTAAAGACCCTAGGACTGCAAAGCCGCGGGTCATTTTCTTCTGGTGAGTGGGGTTTCAGAGGGGACTATCGTCTATTGACAACCTGCAAATCTTATTATCTCAACCACCCAAATAATATTAGTCTGTATATTTGCTTTTTCATCACCAATTATTCAGTATTGATGATTGCCTTTTGATTATCAAGTTTTCACGGCAGCTATTGCCTCCCAACTGTTATTATTGTTGTGCATTATCACTTATGATCTTTATATAATTATTTCACAGTGGTGATATATATCCGCTAGCGCAGCCTATATATTCTACTCATTTTCAGGGTTTATATAACCTTTGCAGGCAGCAGCGGTTGTGTGTGTTCTATGCAATTTTTCATTCAGTTTATTATGTTCTAATCGTTTTTTTTTTTTTTTGTTTTTTTTGTAGCTCATTCCCTTGGCGCAAATTATTAAGTTTTGTTTGTCACTACTACAGTATGTCCACCATATCTTTAACCACACCTGTAGTATGTCCACCATCTTCAACCACAACTGTAGTATGTCCACCATCTACAACCACAACTGTAGTACTGTATGTTTACTGTCTCCAACCACATGTGTAAAATCTCTCCAGTATACCAATGCCTTCAGTCTCCAACCAAACCTGCTGCATGTCTTCAGTCTCCAACCACACCTATAGTAAGTTCAGTTTCCAACTACACTTGTATCATGTCCCCAGTCTCTCACTGTCTTCTGTAGCATATCCCTGTCTCCAGTCAAACCTGCAGCACATCTTCAGAATCTAAACCCACCTGCATCATGTTCCCAGTCTCTGACCATCATTTCCTCCAGTATGTCTGCAGTCTCTCATGGTTCTGTGTTCAGCATTATAGGCCCCTTTATGCCTTGTAATTTGACAACCTCTGTTCTACACTATTCCTAACCATGCCAATGCGTGACATTTGACTGGGGCATCGTATTATTCCCGTATTGTGTTTGGTGTGTTCCCGGGATCCACAGAATATGAGGGTGCTATAGAAACAAAGAGAACTACTAATGGTGTTGGTTTTATAATAAGTACATAATTAAAAGGCAGTATGTGCAGCTAAATGGAACATGTTGATGAATATTATATCATACAATCAGGCTGGTTTGAGATTATCATTACATGAAATGGAGCAGAGCTGGATGGAGGAACCGGCAATCCTGGTTAATAATAAGCTAAGCAACAGCACTGAGTGCCAAGAAGCAGCTGAAAAAAGCAAATGCAGTCCTGAAATCTATAGAGGGAAAGATAAAAACATGGGAAGCAAGTGTAGTATTCCCCCTGTGTAAATGGTTTTATTATATATATTACTCCTATGTATATAATACGACTCTATTTCTACTATAAACCAGAGGCTCTGCATGGACAGTTGGATAAATGGTTCTATATTTAGGATGTATCTGGTCTATATACCAAAGGCTCTGGATGGACAGTTGGATAAAGGGTTCTATAAATCCAGAGGCTCTGGATGGACAGTTGGATAAATGGTTCTATATTTAGGATGTATCCGGTCTTTAAACCAGAGGCTCTGGATGGACAGTTGGACAAATGGTTCTATATTTAGGATATATCCGGTCTATAAACCAGAGGCTCTGGATGGACAGTTGCAGAAATGGTTCTATATTTAGGATGTATCCGGTCTTTAAACCAGAGGCTCTGGATGGACAGTTGGATAAATGGTTCTATATTTAGGATGTATCCGGTCTTTAAACCAGAGGCTCTGGATGGACAGTTGGATAAATGGTTCTATATTTAGGATGTATCCGGTCTATAAACCAGAGGCTCTGGATGGACAGTTGCAGAAATGGTTCTATATTTAGGATGTATCTGCTCTATAAACCAGAGGCTCTGGATGGACAGTTTGATAAATGGTTCTATATTTAGGATGTATCTGCTCTATAAACCAGAGGCTCTGGATGGACAGTTTGATAAATGGTTCTATATTTAGGATGTATCCGGTCTTTAAACCAGAGGTTCTGGATGGACAGTTGGACAAATGGTTCTATATTTAGGATGTATCTGCTCTATAAACCAGAGGCTCTGGATGGACAGTTTGATAAATGGTTCTATATTTAGGATGTATCTGGTCTATATACCAAAGGCTCTGGATGGACAGTTGGATAAAGGGTTCTATATTTAGGATGTATCCGGTCTTTAAACCAGAGGCTCTGGATGGACAGTTGGATAAAGGGTTCTATATTTAGGATGTATCCGGTCTTTAAACCAGAGGCTCTGGATGGACAGTTGGATAAATGGTTCTATATTTAGGATGTATCCGGTCTTTAAACCAGAGGCTCTGGATGGACAGTTGGATAAATGGTTCTATATTTAGGCTGTATCTGGTCTATATACCAAAGGCTCTGGATGGACAGTTGGATAAAGGGTTCTATATTTAGGATGTATCCGGTCTTTAAACCAGAGGCTCTGGATGGACAGTTGGATAAATGGTTCTATATTTAGGATGTATCCGGTCTATAAACCAGAGGCTCTGGATGGACAGTTGGATAAATGGTTCTATATTTAGGATGTATCTGGTTTATAAACCAGAGGCTCAAAAATATTCGGATGAAATTAGTCATAATCTTCTCTTTGGATTTGCAGTGGAAGCAGTGACATGCGATATCTTCTGTGATAAGAGGGTCATGCTGTGACTTTATCCCTGGAAGTCATATTGCCGGTGACGGATGATGATGGAGATGGGGCACACAGGTATCTGTGAGCGATTCGACACCTGCCGCCCATGGCAATCCGTCTCCCTGCCTCAGTCAGCGCTGCCCCTGGGGTACGACACAATGCACTCAGGTCACAGAGGGTTATTAGCTCCTAATTACCCCATTGTCACAGTGACAGGGGGGTAACAGGACACCTGGCTCACCGGCGGGTCCCAGCGGAGGGAGAACAATAGCGCAGGATGTATATTCTATACTTCACACGCCGCACCCAGCAGCTCCTGTCTGTATTAGGGGGTCATGTCACACCCCCAGCCATTGGGGGGGGGGGGGGTGTACAGCTGAAGAGGTTAGAGATTTGTAATAATGACTGACAATAGGTTCAACTTACAAAGCTAACACACCAGGATAAGGATACTTACTTTAAAAGAAAAAAAAGTGACCGTTATTTTCAGTGGAGTGCAATGAGATTTGAGAATGACAGTCACAAAGCTAATCAAAAGATACCCGACAAACGCATAGAATTATATTCATAATTAGAATAATATTTCAGATGTAAAGATATCCACAGCTGGCAAATGGACTTGTTCTATAGGTAACACCATAGATGGTGATCAGCGGCTCGTTGTTTGCTGAAGACCGTGATTGGTGAACTAGTCTTGGTGTAGCGCGTCAGGTGATGGGAACGGTTAACCACTTCAGCCCCGGAGCAATTGGCAGCCAAAGGACCAGGCCCCTTTTTGCGATTCGGCACTGCGTCGCTTTAACTGACAATTGCGCGGTCGTGCGACGTGGCTCCCAAACAAAATTGGCGTCCTTTTTTTCCCACAAAAAGAGCTTTCTTTTGGTGGTATTTGATCGCCCCTGCGGTTTTTATTTTTTGCGCTATAAACAAAAATAGAGCGACAATTTTGAAAACCATGCAATATTTTTTGCTTTTTGCTATAATAAATATCCCCAAAAAATATATAAAAAAACATTTTTTTTTCCTCAGTTTAGGCCGATACGTATTCTTCTACATATTTTTGGTAAAAAAAATCACAATTAGCGATTATTGATTGGTTTGCGCAAAAGTTATAGCGTTTACAAAATAGGGGATAGTTTTATAGCATTTTTATTAATATTTTTTTTTTTTACTAGTAATGGCGGCGATCAGCGATTTTTTTTTTTTTTTTTTTTTTTTTTTATTGTGACTGCGACATTATGGCGGACACATCGGACATTTTTGACACATTTTCGCGGGACACCAGCGGCGATCGGGTCCGCTGGTCCCGCGGCCGGGGTCACGGAGCTCCCGACCGGGTCGCGAGCGCTGCTGGTGGCGCGCGCACGACCCACGGGCAGGCATTTAAAGGGCCACGTACATGTACGTGATTTTGCCTGCCCGTGCCAGTCTGCCGCAGTATACCTGCGTGAGGCGGTCGGGAAGCGGTTAAATAGGGACATTTTAGCATATAGCATTTTTACCAAGCCCATTATAGGAGATGTTGTATGCTTTATAAGAGACTGTTATGCCGCGTGCACATGATCGGAAAAGACCGATGAGTGCTTTTCGTCAGAAAAAATGCGACCGTGTGTATGCTCCATCGGAATTTTGCTGGCCGAATTTCCGCCAGAAAAAGATTGAGAGCAGGTTCTCAATTTTTCAGACGGAAAAAGTTTCGATCGGAAATCACGATCGTCTGTAGCATTTCCGACGCGCAAAATTCCTACGCATGCTCGGAAACAATTCGACGCATGCTCGGAAGCATTAAACTTCATTTTCTCGGCTCGTCGTAGTGTTGTACGCCACCGCGTTCTTGACGGTCGAAAGTTCAGAGAACTTTTGTGTGACCGTGTGTATGCAAGCCACGTTTGAGCGGAATTCCGTCGGAAAAACCATCATAGCTTTTTCCAACAAGAATTTCGATCGTGTGTACGCGGCGTTAGAGGCCACTGGCACGTGGAAAACGATTGCTTGAAGCCACCCTTCATGCCAACATGCTGCAGGACTGATGATACTACAGCCTACTGATGTGAAGATACTAGAGGCTATCAATGTTATGCAACCTAAGGCTACCATTGTGCTGCAAGAGACCACTAGAGTCTACAAATGTGCTGCAAGGGATTACTAAAGGCTACAAATGTGCTGTATGAGACCTCTAGAGCCCAACAGTATGCTGCAAGAGACTACTAGAGGCTACACATGTGCTGTATGAGACCTTTAGGCCAGGGGTAGGCAACCTAGGGCCCTCCAGCTGTTGCAAAACGACAAGTCCCATCATGCCTCTGGGAGTAGTTGTAACTGCATGCCTTAAAATGCGTCATGGGAAATGTAGTTCAACAACAGCTGGAGGGCCCCAGGTTGCCTACCCCTGCTCTAGAGGCTACCAAGGTGCTGCAAGAGTCGAGACTACTAGAGGCTACAAATGTGCTGTATGAGATCACTAGAGACTACCAGTGTGCTGCAAGAGACTAAAGATGTGCTAAAAGAGATCACTAAAGGCTACAAATGTGTTTTATGAGACCTATACAGGCCAACAGTGTGCTGGTAGAGACTACTAGAGGCTACCAGTGTACTGCAATAGATCACTAAAGGCTACAAATGTGCTTTATGAGACCTCTACAGGCCAACAGTATGCTAGTAGAGACTACTAGAGGCTACCGGTGTGCTGCAAGAAATCACTAAAGGCTACAAATGTTTTGCAAGAGATTACTAAAGGCTACAAATGTGCTGTATTCGATCTCTAGAGACCACCGGTGTGTTGCAAGAGACAACTAGAGGCTACAGATGTGCTGTATAAGACCTCTAGAGGCTACCAATGTGCTACAAGAGACTATTAGAGGCTAAAGATGTGCTTTATGAGACCTCTAGAGGCTACCAATGTGCTGCAAGAGACTACTATTGGCCACTAACATGACGAAAAAGCCAGTAGATGCTACCTATGTAGAGGTTACTTATGTACCACAAGAGACTGCTAGAGGTTACCAGTGTTCTGCATGCGACTTATAGAGGCTACCAATTTTCTGCAAGTGACTGCTGGAGGCTACCAGTGTGCTGCAATTGGTTCCTAGAGGGTACCAATATGTTGTACGAGACCTCTATATGCTACCAATGTGCTGCAAGAGACTACTAGAGGCCTATGACATGATGAGAAAAACTGCTAGAGGCTACCTCCCAATGGGAAATAAATTTAAAAGAGCAAACAAAAGTCATGGATGGCTTAAATCCAATATAAAAATGTATATAAAAGCAAAGGAGAAGGCCTTCAAAAAAAAAAAGGTTGAGGGATCATCATCAGCATTCAGACTTTATAAAGAATGAAAAAAGAAATGTAAGGGTGCAATTAGGGCCGCTAAGATAGAACACGAAAGACACATAGCAAAAGGAGAGCAAAAACAAAGAAATTATTTAAAGCGGTATTCCACCCTAAAGTGGAACTTCCGCTCATCGGAAACCCTCCCCCCTCCGGTGTCACATTTGGCACCTTTCAGGGGGGAGGGGGGTGCAGATACCTGTCTAAGACAGGTATTTACACCCACTTCCGGGCATAAACTCCCACGGGAGTCTATGCCACTTCCTGTCCCGGCGCGTTGTCTGCCGGGACACGCACGGGTCCCAGCAGACAGCGCGGACGATTCTCATTGCGCTGCGCGACTCACGCATGCTCAGTAGGGAACCGGGAAGTGAAGCCGCAACGCTTCACTTCCTGATTCCCTCACCGAGAATGGCGCCGGCAGCAGCAGAGAGCCGAGCGATTGATCGGCCTCTGCTGCCGACATGGCTGGAACCCGTGACAGGTAAGTGTCCATTTATAAAAAATTCAGGTAAGTATGTTAACGGTAAAAAAGGGAGGACAGACCATATTGGCCCCATAAAGAATGAGGAAGGACATCTGGTTACAAAGGATGGGGATGGCGAAGGTATTGAATTTATTCTTCTCCTTGGTCTTAACAAGGGAATCTGGGGGCTTCAGTCACCAAAACTGCAGTTTTTATCCTCATGACACATCACAGGAAGCACCTCCATGGTTAACAGAGGACAGAATTAAAATTAGACTTGGGAAACTTAACATTAATAAATCACTGGGACCAGATGGCTTGCACCCAAGGGTACTTAGGGAACTCAGTCAAGTAATAGCCAGTCCATTGTTCCTAATTTTTACTGACAGTCTACTGACTGGCATGGTACCAGCTGATTGGAAAAAAGCCAATGTAGCACCAATATTTAAAAAAGGGCCCAAAATACATCCCTGTGAATTACAGACCAGTTAGCCTAACATCAATAGTATGTAAGCTCTTGGAGGGGATGACAAGGGACTAGATACAAGATTTTAGTAACGAGAACGTTATCATTAGCAGTAATCAGTATGGAATCTTGAAGAATCGTTCTTGCCAAACCAATCTATTAACCTTCTATGAGGAGGTGAGTTGCCATCTAGATAAAGGAAGGCCTGTAGATGTGGTGCATCTGGATTTTGCAAAAGCATTTAACACAGTTCCCCATAAACGTTTACTGTACAAAATAAGGTCCGTTGGCATGGACCATAGGGTGAGTACATGGATTGAAAACTGGCTACAAGGGCGAGTTCAGAGGGTGGATATAAATGGGGAGTACTCAGAATGGTGGTCAGGGGTGGGTAGTGGGGTTCCCCAGGGTTCTTTGCTGGAACCAATCCTATTTAATTTGTTCATAAACGACCTGGAGGATGGGGTAAACAGTTCAATCTCTGTATTTGCTGACGATACTAAGCTAAGCAGGGCAATGACTTCTCCGCAGGATGTGGAAACCTTGCAAAAAGATCTGAACAAATTAATGAGGTTACCAGTGTCCTGCAAGCGAATTTTAGAGGCTACCGATGTTCTGCAATGGATTGCTGGAGGCTACCAGTGTCCTGCAATAGATTCCTAGAGGCAACCAATGTGCTGTATGAGACATCTAGAGGCTACCAATGTGCTGTATGAGCTATCTAGAGGCTACCAATGTGCTGCAAGAGACTACCAGAGACTACCAATGTGCTGTATGAGACCTGCAAGAGACATATAGAGGATACCTATGGGCTGCATGGGATTATTAATAGCTGCTGAGTAACGACATATTGCAAATGATTCTCCTCCAGCAGGAAATTACCTGCTGGATACAGCGCAAAGGTTTCTTCCTGTGTAGCTCCCGCCTATAGATAGGCTGTAGGTAAATTGATTGTAAAGTTGATTGTTTTTGTCTGGTCAGGGATTCCTAGCTGGGTGTTTGATTTCTCCCACCTGTTTCTGGGAGAAGCTTCCAGAATATAGAGCAGGGAGATGCAAATGACCCGTATGAATATTTCTCATGCTCCAGCCAACCCTAGAAGAAGGTGTCCAGAAGATGATTGGAGAGGTGATAAATGTTTGGGAGGCCTTTCCAGAGTTTTTTTTCCTCTTCAAGGAATGTTCCAGTCTCCTAGGGAGCTGCTGCCCCTAGGAGAGAGCTTCTGAGATAGGAGATTGCAGTCTGGGTCCCAACAGGAGTTTGGATGAGCGCCTGGAGAAGACTGCTAGAGGAGTTCTTGCTAGAGGCCACTGTTCTGAAATCCTGGTCTGGAGAAGGACCTTTTATCTCCCTCACTGAGGATCTACCTGTGGAGGCTGGGTGCCAGACAGCTCCTGGGACACTGTGAGTAAAACCTTGCTGGGGCCTATTAGTTGTGCAAGTGCCAGAAGTGGCTAAAGGGACTGGCGCTGTAGGGTCCTCCGGGGAGTAAGCGCTACAGATGTCTTTCCCAATAAGCTGCAGTATATGACACTTTTATTCTTGAATTTAGATTTCTCTGAAAGGATAAAGGTTCCATTGCAGAGTTTCTGGATCAATCAGCGTAGCATTGAATCCATGGATCGCAGGCCGATATAATTGTTGTTATAATAAACCAACGCTCAGATCTCCTCCAACGTGGTCTGTTTTATAATCACCATGGTAAACGTTGGATTTACGTAAGACGACAGCTGCTGAGTCACACCCTTATCACAAGCTGGAATACACAGAATTATGAATGAAGCCTTTCAGATGAGAGGATTATAAAGTTATCACCATACAGCCTTCCCGGAATCATTACAAGGCCATATTCATCCAGCCACACAGGTTGCAATTTCCCAACCCAATTTTCTTGTGGTTTGGTTATGAGATGCATGGTGGCCACGTGCAACATGAAAGGGAAAGCATTGTCTCAGTTTCAATGGACTTACAGCACACCATATGTACTAGCAAGTGGACCTGACCTTCTTTTAAAGGAGTACTCATTCTCACACTGACCACCAATGGAAAGGAAGATTCTTACCCCCATTGACCATCAATGTACGGGTGCATTCCTCTTCCTACTGACCACCAATGCAAAGAAAGATTCTTCCTCCTATTATCCATCAATGTAAGGGGGCATTCTTCTTCCTACTGACCAACAACATCAGGAGGAATTCTTTCTACTCACCACTGATGCAATGGGCACTCTTCCTCCCACAGACTACAGGCTTATTTCCACTGACCACCAATGTAAGGGACATTTTTCCTCCCACTGACTACCAATGTAAGAGGCATTCTTCCTCCTACTGATCACCAATATAAGATGACATTATTCATTCTACTGATTCTACTGTAAGGTGAAATCTCCCATTCTTCCTTCAACCAACCACCAATGTAAGGGGGAGTCTTCCTTCCATTATCCACAAATTTAAGGGGGGGGGCATTCTTCCTTCTTCTGACCACCTATGTAAGGTGGATTCTTCCTCCCACTGCTGACCAATTTAAGGGGACATTCTTCCTCCAATTGGCCACCAATGTAAGGAGGATGTAAGGTGGATTCTTCCTCCCAGTGCCCACCAATGTAAAGGGGCATTTTTTCTCTGACTGACCACCAATAAAAAAGGAAATTTGGCCTCTCCTTGACAACTAATGTAAGGAGACATGCTTCTTTCTACTGCCCCCCAATGTAAGGGGACATTCTTCCTTCCACTGACCACCAATTTAAGGGGGCATCCCCCCCCCCCACTGACCACCAATGTTAGGGGGCATTCTTCCTTCCACTGACCACCAATTTAAGGGAACATTCTTCCTCTCTCTGACCACCAATGTAAGGAAAAATTCTTCCTCCAAAAAAAACACTAGTGAAAGGAGACCTCTTTCCTACCAACCACCAATGCAATGTAGGGAGGATTCTTCTTCCCACTGACCATCAATGTAAGAAGACATTCTTCCTCTCACTGACCACCAATGTGAGGCATGCTTCCTTCCACTGACCAGTAATTCAAGGAGGATTCATTCTCGTATTCACCACCAATATAAGCGGACATCATTCCTCCGACTGACCATCAATATAAGGGACAACCTTCCTTCCACTGACCACCAATGTCAGGAGGATTTTCCTTCCACTGACCAATAGGGATGAGCCGAACATCCCCCAGTTCGGTTTGCAGCAGAACAGGCAAAAAATTTGTTCGAACACCGTTACCGTTAAGTCTATGGGACACAAACTTGAAAAATCAAAAGTGCTAATTTTAAAGGCTTATATGAAAGTTATTGCCATAAAAAGTGTTTGGGGACCTGGATCCTGCCCCAGGGGACATGTATCAATGCAAAAAAAGTTTGAAAAACTACAGTTTTTTGGGGAGCAGTGATTTTAATAATGTTTAAAGTGAAAATAAAAATTTAATATTCCTTTAAATATCATGCCTGGGGGTTGTCCTTAGTATGCCTGTAAAGTAGCAGATTTTTCCTGCGTTTAGAACAATACCACAGCAAAAATTCTATTTCTAAAGGAAAAAATGTAATTTAAAACTACTCGCGGCTGTAATGTATTGTCGGGTCCCAGCAATATAGATGAAAATCATTGAAAAAAACAGCTTGGGTTCCCCCCTCCCCAGTCTATTACCAGGCCCTTTGGGTCTGGTATGGATATTAAGGGGAACCCCACACCCAAATTAAATGGTGTGGGGGTCCCCCAGGCCCCCAGGCACTATATACTCTGAACAGCAGTATATATACTATACGGCCTGCCCTATATAATCGGCAAAAAATTGGGCCTTAGCTACCAGAACACTGTAAGCCCTAACAGTTAATCTTGTTGGGCGCAGGAACGGGCCCTGCTGTTAAATATTATATGAAGAATTGTAATTACATGCCCCTGTTAAACAGGGGCAGAAAAATTGGGCCTTGGGTGGTGGTGCCACAACACTGTAACCCCTCACAGATACTCTTGTTGGGCGTAGGAACGGGCCCTGCTGTGAAATATTAGATCAAAAATGTTAATTACTTACCCCTGTTAAACATGAGCAGAAAAATTGGGCCTTGGGTGGTGGTGGTGGTGCCCTAAACCAAAAATATTGTTGGAAGCTAGCATCATCAAGATTGAGGAGGAATAGGATAGTCAGCATAGGCAGCCATCAAGGGATCCCACATCCATAGCAAATTCAATCAGTTACATCAGCATCAGGTGCTTGATAGATGCTGATCCAAGACTGATTCATTTTTATGAATGTGTGCCTATCAACGGAGTCTGTGGACAGGCACACACTTTGATATGTTACAAACCCTCCAGCAGCATTGAATGTGCGTTCAGAAAGCATGATGGATGCAGGACAGGCCAGTAGCTCAATTGCATATTGAGCAAGTTCTGGCCAGTGTCCATCCTCAAGACCCAGTAACCCAGTGGATGCTCTGTTGGAAAGGTCTCCAAGTCTGCTCTTGTCCCTAGATATTCCTGCACCATGTAATGCAGACGCTGGCTATGGTTGCTTGAACCAATTGGCGCAGAGGACTGAAAAATTGTTTAAAGGCATCGGTCAGCTGGCCACCTTCTCCACTGCTTTTCCTCTGACTGGAAAACCTCAGCAACACGTTGTCCAGCACAAGGAAATTGTAACCTCCCAGGGTCCCGAAATGCTTTGCACAAACCTTTCTTCGAAGCCTCCTGAAGATATTTCATCCTCTGCTTCCTCTGTGAAGACAGGATGAGTTCTGCAACCTTAAACTTGTAACGTGGATCAAGAAGGGTTGCCAGCCAGTAATGATCCCTCTCCTTGATACCACGAATCCTAGGGTCCTTTTGCAGACTTTGCAGGATCAGGGAGGCCATACAGCGTATGTTTGCAGAGGCATTCGATTCTGAGTTCTCTGGGTCACTAAGGATTACATGATCCGTAACTACCTCCTCCCAGCCACATACAACTCCTTGGGTTTCTGGGGACTGAAAACCATCCCTTGAAGACTGCTGCTGAGTGTTATCCTCTACATCCATGCTGACACAATCCTCCACCTCCTCCTCCTCCTATTCTTCCTGTGTGTTTGGCGGGCCTGCGGGAATGCTATCTGGATAAAGGGGGCCTTGAGAGGTAAGGAAGTCCCCCTCTTCCTCCCGCTGTTCTGCCTCAAGTGCCCTGTCCATTATTCCACGAAGCACGTGCTCCAACAGGAAGACTAGAGGGACAGTATCACTGATGCATGCATAATCGCCGCTCACCATCCTTGTGGCCTCCTCAAATGGTGACAGGACAGTGCATGCATCCTTGATCAGTAGCCACTGGTGTGGCAAAAAGAAGCCAAGCTCCCCTGACCCCGTCCTGGTGCCATAGTTGCACAGGTACTCATTGATGGCCCTCTGCTGTGTGTGCAGCCGCTGCAGCATTGCCAACGTTGAGTTCCACCTGGTGGGCATGTCACAAATGAGGCGGTTGGTGGGCAGGTTGCATTCCCTTTGAATGTCAGCCAGCCGAGCACTGGCATTGTATGACCGGCGGAAATTACCACAGACTTTCTGACCTGCCTTAGGAGATCCTGTAAGCCTGGGTACCTGCTCAAGAACCGCTGCACCACCAAATTCAGGATGTGTGCCAAACATGGGTCAAGTGTGCCTGTCGGAGGGCGGTTGGTGCCATTGTCGCATACAACCATTCCTGTCTGAAGCTGGCATGGCGTCAACCACCTCTGAGCCTGCCCCTGCAGAGCTGACAGAATCTCTGCCCCAGTGTGGCTCCTGTCCCTTAAGCAGACCAACTCAAGCACCGCATGGCATCCTTTTGCCTGACTGCTTGCGTAGCCCATTGAAAGCTTACAGAGCACCACTGGTTCAGAGGAAAAATCTGCAAAAGAGGCCATAGAGGAAGAAGAAGAGGAGGGGGTGGAGGAGAGAGCTGTGGCAGAATCGCCACTAGCATTTTGGAGGCGTGGTGGCGGAATAAGCTCCAACAATACTGAACCCTGTCCTTCATCCTTCCCAGCTGCCAGCAGAGTTGCCCAGTGTGCCTTGAAGGAAAGTTAACATCCCTGCTAATGCCTGCTGGACCATGAGTCAGCGGTAATATGCACCTAACTGCTGACCGCCCTGTCCAATGAGGCCAAAACCCTGCCTTCCACATGTTGGTAGAGAGTCGGAATGGCATTCCGTGAAAAGAAATGGCGTTTTGGAACCTGCCACTGAGGTACAGCACATTCCACAAATTCACTAAAGGGGGCAGAGTCTACCAGCTGAAAAGACAGCAGTTGCAGTGCTAGCAATTTGGCCAAGCTATTTTAAAGCTGAGCATGTGGATGGCTGGAACCAAATTTCTTTTTACGGTTCAGCAACTGGAGTAGGGAAATTTGCCTGCTAAAATCAGATGGTAGGGAACTGCTAGCATATTGGCTGCAAGTACTTGGGACACCTATTGCTATACCTTCATTCCTCTCAGTGCAGGTTTTTGAGAGGACTTGAGCTATAGTAGGGTTGGAGATCCCAGATGAGGAGCAGGGAGAAGTCTGCCTTTTTCTTTGATGTGGGTCTTTCAAGTGCTGTTGCCAACAGACTGCATGGCAGGTCGTCATATGTCTAGTCAAGCATGTGGTGCCCAAGCGGCTGCTGTTCTGACCACGCTTGATCCGCTTCAGACATAGGTTGCAAACAGTACGATCTGCTGCACATGTGTCGAAAAAGGCCCACACCAAGGAACTTTTAAAAGTCAGCTGGGAGTCAGCAGCGCCCTGCACATGCGGAGCTCTGTGGCGTGAATGCAATAGGGTGGCAGCCCTTAAGCTGCCCCCTAGAGGACATCCTGCCTCCTCCTCCTCTCTTCTCTCAGGCACCCAGGTACAGTCAGTGACCTCATCATCCCCTCCCTCCTCATCACTGGAGCAAACTTGACAGTATGCTGCAGCTGGGGGAACATGACTGCCAGTTTCTCATCCTTCTTGGGCACCCTCTCACTCTATGCTCACGTTACTCCCTTACTCAACCTGGGAACCAACATTGGACCCTTCAAATCACTGCGCATCCTCCAGGAGCATGTACCCGACACTGTGGTCGAATAATTCTGGGGACTCCTCCGTGCATGATGGTGGGGCTACAGAAGGAGTGACTGTGGACAAGGAGACGGTGGAATAGGCCGCTTTGGGAGCTGCGTTGGAAAGCAAACTACTCTGAGCCTAGGTGAAAGAGGATGAGGAGGATGAAGACGGGTTTGTTATCCACTCCACCAACTCTTCTGCATATTCTGGCTCAATAACACGGCCAGCTGCTGAAAAAAAGGACAAGCGTGCCGCATGGCCACCTGCAGAGGATGCACAATGTCCACGACCAGCACTGTTGACTGTAGACATAGAGGCTGCTTGCCCTCTTTTAGTGGCCTGTGAGTGTCTGCCTCTCCTTGGTGGCCTTTTCGACATGATGTATATTTTGTTTTGCAACACCACACTACACTGTATTGTGTACTGTGTACACCACCAGAAGTGTATTAGAAACTGTATACACTGTATTAGATACTGTGTACACCACCTGCACTTTATTATGTAATAGAAAAATATCCCTGCGCCAACCAAGTGAATCGAGTGGGTACTGCTGCACACACTGAGGGAAATGTCATAACCCGGGTAAGTAAATAAAGTAAGGATAGTGATGTGCTGTACATAAGTTATAGAAGGTGCAAAGGTGCTCTGTATAAGAAACACTAAAAACACTGAAAAGAGGCAGTACTTGTTATATAAAAACACATAAACTTAAGCACAAGGTAAGGTGCATGTATCATACATTACTCAAACAGTAGTGAAATGTTGTGATAAAGTATCCAAAGGAAATAGGTACAAAGTCCTTTACATGAGTGAAATAAAATAAATGTGTCCGTGAAGAATTCTTTTTTTTTTTTAAATATATATAAGGTGCAGCATATATAGTGACTGTATATCGATAAACGGAAATAAAGTGCTGGTGCTGGTGATCACTTTCTGTAATATAGTGCTAGTGATGGGTGGCTTCTTATCCTCTGTGAAGCTTGATATATGGATGTCCCCTTACCTTACTGCTGTAAGGTAACAGCATGTAAATATGTATCTTTGATATGGAACCGTTGTATATCCCCTGTATATCCCCTTGTCCCAATTTGGCATCTCCGGCTCTGCTGGTGTATGTGTCCTGTTTGCAATCAGCGTCCCCTTTGCAATCAGCGTCCCCCTTTTCACTCCCTGGTATATCTGGAGTGGGTGAACCTTGCCAATTGGGCATAGGTAGATGTAAGGAAATTAATGGGTATCAAACTGGCAACAAAAAACGAACAGCGAGCTCGCCCACGTCCCTTCTGGTATCTAGTATTCCCGATGCGTGTTCGTCACAGTCACGTGACTTCATCAGGGGGTCACCTGCACTGTATTAGCAAATGTACTACGGCTGCACTGTATTTTGTACTGTGTACACCACCAGAAGTGTAGTAGAAACTGTACACACTGTATTAGATACTGTGTACACTGCCTGCACTGTATTAGCAGCTCTGTGTGTGTGTGTGTGTGTGTGTGTGTATATATATATATATATATATATATATATATAACGCATGAAGTGTATTAGAAACAGTACACCACGGAATGCACTGTAGCTATAGGCTACACTGCATATAAATGAATGCACTGACTGAATATCGAGTAAACACTGAATGTATAGTCTATGCTAAATGCAGAATATATATACTAGACTGACTGTATGTGTATGTGTGTGTGTGTGTGTGTGTATGTATATGTGTATATATATATATATATATATATATATATATATATATATATATATATATATATATATATTATCAAATACACTGCCACTAACCAAATAACCTGCCTGCTTAATCTAAATCACACTATCTCTCTGTCCACACCAACAACACTACACAGGGCCGCCGTGTAAGCAGCCTTATATAGTGTGGGGCGTGGACTTAGTCCCCCTGAGCCATGATTTGCCAAATTGGCTCTCTTAGCAGAGGGCCCTGTGATTGGCCAAAGCATCAGGTCAGGCGCATGCTTTGGCCAATCATCATACAGCAATGCACTGCGAATTTGCCACGAATGCCCTATAATGTTCGCTCTACCACGAACGGGCGAACACCCGTTGTTCGAGTCGAACATCAAGCTCATCCCTACTGACCAACAGTATAAGGAGACCTTCTTCATACCACTGACCAACAATGTAAGGGGACATTCTTCCTCCCGCTTACCATCAATGTAATGGACATTATTCCTCCAACTTACTATTAATGTTAGGAGGCATTCTTTCTCCCAATGGCCACCAATGTAAGGGGCTTTCATCCTTTCAATCACCATATAAGGGATCCACACTGACTGCCAATGTAACAGGGCATTTTTCCTTCCACTGACCCCAAAAGTAAGGGGCATTCTCCATCCAACTAACCACCAATGTAAGGTCACATTCCTCCTCCTACTGACAACCAATGTAAGGGAGTGTACCACCTATCAACTGGGCAGATGGAGAGGACCCCTTGACGACTTGATGGACTAGTATTTAAAACCCCATGGTAGAATCCTTGACTCTTTGTGGGGCAAAATAAATTGGGTGATAGTAACTTTTCTTCATCAGGACACTTCTTCCCCAGATGCTTCAGCAAGGTAGAACAAATGCCTTAAGCCCACTGGTCGAGGCCTCTTTTCTGGTAAGGATCTCCCCTTGCAGCAGGCCTGGGAGGCATAGACCTCTAACACTGCCACCATTCCTGGTAACAAGAGGCTGAGACAAAAGACCCCTTCTCCAAGGTCACCCCAAATATTCATATCCTTCCCTAGCTCAGTAACTATCTCAGTAACAGTGTTTCTTCTTGTGCAGAACAATAACAATTAGAGCTCAGGTTGACTACAGCCTAGCTTCTATGCTAAATGTGGACTAGGGACACTCCAGATGGAGGCAAGTCTTCCTGCTGACCACCAATGTAATGGTCATTCTTTCTTCCACTAACCACCAATGAAAGGTGCATTCTTCTCAATGAACACCAACTAATCTAAAGGGCATTCTTCCCAGTGGCCGCCAAAGTAAGGGACACTCTTCCTACTGATCACCAATGTAAGGAGCATTCTTCCTACTGATCACCAACGTAAGGGGGCATTCTCCTCCCCCCCCCCCCCATTTCTGACCACCAATGTAAGGGGCATTCTTTCCACTGACCACCAATGTACGGAGCACTCTTCCCACTGATCGCCAACGTAAGGAGGCATTCTCCTTCCCCCGCTGACCACCAATGTAAGGGACATTCTTCCCACTGATCACCAATGTAAGGGACATTCTTACCACTGATCACCAATGTAAGGATCATTCTTCCCACTGATCACCAATGTAAGGGACATTCTTCCCACTGATCACCAATGTAAGGAACATTCTTCTCACTGACCACCAATGTAAGGAACATTCTTCCCACTGATCACCAATGTAAGGGACATTCTTCTCACTGATCACTAATGTAAGGAACATTCTTCTCACTGACCACCAATGTAAGGGACATTCTTCTCACTGATCACCAATGTAAAGAGTATTCTTTCCACTGACCACCAATGTAAGGGACATTCTTTTCAATGACCAACAATGTAAGGAGCATTCTTCTCACTGATCACCAATGTAAGGAGCATTCTTCCCACTGACCACCAATGTAAAGAACATTCATGCGACGGATCACCAATGTAAAGAGCATTTTTCCAACTGGCCACCAAAGTAAGGGGGACATTTGTCTTCCAATGACCACCAATATAAGGGAGAGCTCTCCCTCTCTTAACCCCCAATGTAGGGGGGCATTCACCCTTCCACTGACCACCAATGCAAAGGGGATTTTTTTCCTTCTACTGCCCACTAGGAGGATTATTTCCTTTCACTGACCCCCAATATAAGAGGTCATTCCTCCTCCTAGTGACCACCAATGTAAGAGGAAATGGTGGAATTCTTCTTTCCACTATCAATGCAATGGCATCCTTCACCTACAGGCCTTTCTATCTCTGATAATCTTGTGTGTCAGGCTCCATGGGTTGGTTGGAGTAAGGGCACAAGATTCCAGATATATGATTTGATGTATGTGACATATAGAGAAGTATGTAAGCCTCATAATATATTAGGCACATCAGTGAAAACATGGCTCTGTAGTTTCCTCCATGGACTGTAAGCTCTTGTGCTCAGGTTGGCACGGATGAGAGGGACAGAGGGGATGAGCGGGCAGGTGCTGTGCCTAGATGTATAATATGTACAGAATCTATATAAACACATGGCTCAGAGAAGGGGGCCACAGCAATTATAGGAATTACTCATTTCCTAGCTCCCTCCTCCCCCCACCCGCCTCTAACTGGTCCCACATGTGCCAGAGCTGATAACTAACGGGTTACACATGACCAACGTTTGCCTGCGCCTGCAGTCACCACCACCTTAACCCCTTCACTGCTAGAGATCTACCACCTTAACCCATGCACTGTCAGATACCTACAGTACCCGCCTAAACCCTGCCCTGCAAAGGCCTGCCACCCTAAATGCTGCAATGCCGGAGATTCAACGCCTTTACTCCTGCACTGCCAGACACCTACCCCCTTAATCCCTGCCCTACAAAGGCCTACTACCTTAAATGCTGCATTGCCAGAGATCAATCTCCATTTTCCCCTGCACTGCCAAGGACCCACCAGCTTAACCCTGCACAATGCCAGAGATTCACCTCCTTTACCTCTGCACTGCCAGATACCTGCCTTCCTAAACCCTACCTATAAAAGCCTTCCACACTAAGGCTGCTTTCACACTGGGGCGGTGCGGGGCGGCAACGGTAAAGCAGCGCTATATTTAGCGCTGCTTTACCATCGTTTTACCCGCGGTATGCGGCCGCTAGCGGGGTGGTTTTAACCCCCGCTAGCGGCCGCAAAAGGGTTAAAAACCTCCGCAAAGCACCGCTGCAGTGGCGGTTTGCGGGCGGTATCCCCGCGGTTTCCCATTGATTTCAATGGGAAGGAGCGGTATAGGAGCGGTAAATACACCGCTCCTTCACCGCTCCAAAGATGCTGCTAGCAGGACTTTTTTTACCGTCCTGCTAGCGCACCGCTCCAGTGTGAAAGCCCGCCGGCTTTCACACTGGAGTGAATGGGGCCGGTTTTTTCAGGCGCTGTACAGGCGCTATTTTTAGCGCTGTACCGCCTGAAAACCGCCCCAGTGTGAAAGCAGCCTAAAGGCTGCAATGCTGGATATTTACCACCTTTACCCCTGCACTGCCAAAAACCTACCCCTTAAACCCTTATGCTGCGTACACACGGTCGGAATTTCCGATGGAAACAAGCTTTTCATCGGATTTTCCGACCGTGTGTATGCCCAACGGTCTTTTTCTGTCGGGATTTCCGATGGACTTTGGATTGAGAACCTGAAATCTTAATTTTTCAGACGGAAAACCTTTCTATGGGATTTTCCGATCGGGTGTATGCAATTCCGACACGCAAAATTCCGACGCATGCTCGGAAACAATTTGACGCATGCGCGGAAGCATTAAACTTCCCTTTTATAGTGCAGTCGAACGTGTTGTATGCCGTGGTGTTATTGACCATCGGAATTTGGTGTGACCGTGTGTAGGCAAGACAGTTTGAGTGAAATTCCGTCGGAATTCTGACGGGAAAACCATCAGAGCTTTTTTTGACGAGAATTCCGACCATGTGTACGCGGCATTACTGCAAAAGCCTTCCAACCTTAAATGCCGCAATGCTGAAGATCTACTGCCTTTACCCCAGCACTGCCAGATACTTACCCCTTTTAAACCCTACCACCTTAAAAATTGCAATATCAAAGATCGACCACCTTTACCCCTGCACTGTCAGGGACCTACCACCTTAACCCTGCCCTGTGATGGCCTACCACCTTAAATGCTGCAATGCCAGAGATCAACTGCCTTTACCCCTGCACTGGCAGATACCTACCCCCTTAAACTGTGCCCTGAGAAGGCCAACCACCTTAAATGCTGCAGTGCTGGAGATCCCTCCTTTACCCCTGTATTGCAAGGGATCTGCTACCTTAAGCCTGCCCTGCAAAGACCTACCACCTTAAATACATAGTAGGCGAGGTTGAAAAAAAGACACAAGTCCATCAAGTCCAACTTATGCGTGTGCTTATATGTCAGTATTACATTGTATATCCCTGTATGTTGTAGTCGTTCAGTGCTTATCTAATAGTTTTTTGAAACTATTGATGCCCCCCCCCCCCCCCCCGCTGAGACCACCGCCTGTGGAAGGGAATGCCACATCCTTGCCACTCTTATGCCCCGTAAACACGGTCGGAAATTCCGACGGAAAATGTCCGATCAGACCATGTTGTCGGCAAATCCGCTTGTGTGTGGGCTCCATCGGACTTTTTCCGTCGTAATTTCCGACGGAAAAAATTTGAGAGCCTGCTCTCAAATTTTCCAACAACAAAATCCGATCTGACTTTTTCCGATCGTGTGTAGAGAATTCCGACGGACCTTGTGTATGCAACACCAGTGTCCGACAAAATCCGTCGGAAAAAAATCAGACGGATTTTGTGGTCGGAATTTCCGACCGTGTGTATGGGGCATTACAGTAAAGAACCCTCTACGTAGTTTAAGGTTAAACCTCTTTTCTTCTAATTTTAAAGAGTGGCCACGTGTCTTGTTAAACTTCTTTCCGCATGTTGCAGTGCCGGAGATCTACCAATTTACCACTGTACTGCCAGAGATCTACCCTTTTAACCGGTTCCCGACCGGCGCACACAGATATACGTCAGCAGAATGGCACGGACAGGCAGGAGGGCGTATATATAAGTCCCTCCTTAATGCCGTCCGTGCCATCGGGAGCGCGCCGGGAGCTGCGCGGTCCCGCGCCGGTCGGGACCCCCGTGAGGCCGGTCGCGGGTCCTGCGGATTCGATCGCCGCGGGGACACCCGCGATCGTCTCACGGGAAGGCAGAACGGGAGATGCGGAAATAGACAGCATCTCCCCGTTCTGCCTAGCAACTAGTGACGCCAATCTCTGCTCCCTGTGATTGGAGCAGAGATCAGCATTCACTAGCTGACAGTCACGCCCCCCCACAGTAAGAAACACACCCCTAGGCATACTTAACACCTACACTGCCACCCCCTGGTTAACCCCTTCACTGCCACTGTCATTTATACAGGAATCAATGCATTTAAATAGCATTGATTGCTGTATAAATGACAATGGTCCCAAAAATGTGTCAAAAATGTCCGATGTGTCTGCCATAATGTCGCAGTCACAATAAAAATCGCTGATCGCCGCCATTACTAATAAAAAAAAAATATATAATAAAAATCTATAAAACTATCCCCTATCTTGTCAACGCTATAACTTTGGCGCAAACCAATCAATAATCGCTTATTGCAATTTTTTTTTTACCAAAAATATGTAGAAGAATACGTATCGGCCTAAACTGAGGAAAAAAAAAAAATTTATATATTTTTGGGGGATATTTATTATAGCAAAAAAAAAAAATAATGTGTTTTTTTTTTCAAAATTGTCGCTCTTTTTTGTTTATAGCGCAAAAAATAAAAACCGCAGGGGCGATCAAATACCACCAAAAGAAAGCTCTATTTGTGGGAAAAAAAGGACGTAAATTTTGTTTGGGAGCCACGTCGCCACGACCGCGCAATTGTCAGTTAAAGCGTCGCAGTGCCCAATCGCAAAAAGGGGCCTGGTCTTTTGGCTGCAAATTGGTCCGGTCCGAAAGTGGTTAAGCCTTGACCTACAAAGGACTACCACCTTAAGTGCTGTAATGCCAGAGTCAACTGACTCTTAGGCCCCTTTCACACTGGGGCGGTTTGCAAGCGCTATTGCGCTAAGAATAGCGCCTGCAAACCGACCCGAAACAGCTGTTGCTGTTCCTTCAGTGTGAAAGCCCGAGGGCTTTCACACTGAAGCGGTGCGCTTGCAGGACGCTCAAAAATGTCCTGCAAGCCGCATCTTTGGCTCGCTATAGGAGCGGTAAAGCGGCGCTAAATATAGCGCCGCTATTGACCCTTTTTCGGCCGCTCGCGGGGGGTAAAAACACCCCGCGAGCGGCCGCAATGCGCTGCTAAAACGCCGGTAAAGCGGCGCTAAATATAGCGCCGCTTTACCGCCAGCGCCCCCACCGCTCCAGTGTGAAAGTAGCCTTATTGTCAGATGCCTACCCCCTTAAACCCTACTTTGCAAAGACCTACCACCTTAAATGCTGCAATGCCACCGATCTACCGCTTTTACCCCTGCACTAGCAGATACCTACCTGCTTAACCCCCTGGACTGCCTACAACCTACCATCTTGCATCTGCACTGAAAGCTTTTTGCGGCCTTAACCCATTCACTCTTTATAGGTCAGCAAAATTAACCCCTACATACACCCCCTCTCAGACCCCACTGCTTTAACCCTTGGATTGCGTACATTTTCTAAAATTAACCCTCTCCAATAAATATCACATACAATATGTATTGTATTACACATAATTGGGATGAATTGAGGAGGACACTGAAGAATGTGACACATGGGGAGATGGAGGGGGCAGTGATGAATGTAACACACAAGAGAAGAGATATGGAATATCAATTAAGGATGAACGCTGAGAAACCACCCATAAGATATACAGAGCTGGCAATCTAATGCAGAAACAGGACAGTTTGGTTCTTGTCCCGGGACGGGCTTGTCCTCCAAACTCCTGTGGTGATTGATGTTCAGGGATTGTCACCTCTGAAGTTTGATATTCTGTACGAGTCTTGTCACCACACGCCGCAGAACCCATCGAAAAACTACAAACACCCCGGCCTGAGTGATATTCTTCTCACTGAAAAGCTGCCAAACTATGACAGAAATTTAAGCCGAGAACATTGACCTCCAACCTCCCGAGGCCTTCCCAGAATCCTTCCAAAACCCTGATGAGTCTGTGGTGCGGCTGTTTTCATAATTTCCATGAAAATTTCCCAACCAAAGGGGTCACAGGATACAATGAAAGAATGTGTAAAAGTATGTAAAAGAATAACACGAATCAAGCCGCTTACAAGGCGAGCTAATCTAAAAATAATCACCAAATTAGACTGTTCGCAGGAGGAGAAAGTGCGGCGAGAAGGAGATTAGAAGAAAACCAACCTCCAAATACAGTATGCGAAGAAAGAGTTATGTTCACATGTGCCATACACACACTTTCAGGTAAAAGGAGAAGAGCAGCTGCATGCTAATGATTGTGTCTGGCTGCTATGGTGTTCATCTATGTGTGCTAAGGGAACTAAGTTCAGAAGAGGTTTTCAAAAGGGACTGTTTCTTCTTTTATCCAAAAATAGGTTCAAAAAGGGTTCCAAAAATCCAAAAATGGGTTTGACCTCTTTGTTTCTGCTCCTTACCCACCTCCAAGCCCCGTCCTTTGGTTCTTCCTCCTATCAGGGCTGGTGCTTGACTATTTCACACCCTAGGCAAGACTAACACTCCCCCTCCCCGCCACCCACCTGGTGGGGGTGACTACAGGGTCACAGCGGACTCACTGGGGCAGCAGAATTTCTCCTATGTATGAGACATGGATGTTGCCCGCCTCCCCAGCTGTCCTCTGACTCCTGGGCGGTAGTTTTGCCTAGGACGCAGGTGATTACAGGGTAGGAGTGGACTCACCGGGGCAGTGCTCTTCAACATATACATCCGCCCACTCCTCAAAATAATCAGAAAATCGGACCTCTGCTTCCATTCATACGCTGACGACAAGCAATTATATTTTGGTATCACCGGACAAAAAGACCATCATCAGCAATTAGAAAAATGCCTCACTATGATAGGCGACTGGATGACCACTAGCTCCCTCAAACTTTACGAATTGAAAACAGAACTTCTTATTCTACATGCATTCTTGGACAGTGGCTCTCACCATCTGCTCCGCCTGCTACGCAGACTCATCCCCTTCATTCCAAAGGAGGACAAAGCAGTGGTGGTTGGAACAGTCATTAATTCTCGACTGGACTACGCAAACTCCCTTTACATAGGATTACCCCAATATCAACTTGCGCGCTTACAACTCATCCAAAACACGGCGGCAAAGGCTGATAACAGGAAAAAAACCTGAGAATCGGATCACATTCAAGACCCTCTGCCTCACCCACAAATGCACTTATGGAAAACGCTCCGCAATACCTTCTCGAGAAAATAAAACACTACATACCCAATCGCAGTCTTCGATCGGCTAATCAAAATCTCCTCCTCATTCCTAAATCCCGCTACAAATCAAAGGGGGAACGGAGATTCGCTGTCCAAGGACCACGGCTATGGAATGCTCTACCGAACAATATCCGCATGGAAAAAAAACCAACAGGCCTTCAGGAAGAAACTCAAGACCCACCTCTTCTAGAAGCTTGACAACAAAGCACCAATACAGCGCCTTGAGGCGATTCAGTTCGCATTGTAGCGCTATATAAGTTATTCATTCATTCAGAAGAAGAAGAATTTCTCCTACGTTCGGAGACCTGAGACATGGATGGTGCTCCTGACTCGCGGGCGGTAGTATTGCCTAGGACGCGAATGAGTGGACTCACCAGGGCAGCAGAATTTCTCCTACGTCCGGAGAGCTGAGACATGGATGGTGCCCGCCTCCTCTGCCTCCCCAGCTGTCCTCCGACTCCCAGGTGGTATAGTCTTTCCTGGGGCGTGGGTGACTACAGGGTCAGAGCGGACGCACCGGGGCAGCAGAATTTCTCCTACACCGGAGACCTGAGACATGGTGCCCGCCTCCTCTGCCTCCCAAGCTGCCGTCTGACTCCCGGGCGGTAGTCTTGCCTGGGGCGCGGGTGACTACAGGGTCAGAGCGGACTAACCGGGGCACCAGAATTTCTCCTACGCCAGAGACCTGAGAGATGGTGCCCGCCTCCTCTGCCTCCCAAGCTGTCCTCTGACTCCCGGGCGGTAGTCTTGCCTAGGATTCGGGTGACTACAGGGTCAGAGTCAACTCACCGGGGCACCAGAATTTCTCCTACACCGGAGACCTGAGACATGGTGCCCGCCTCCTCTGCCTCCCAAGCTGTCCTCTGACTCCCAGGCGGTAGTCTTGCCTGGGGCGCGGGTGACTACAGGGTCAGAGCGGACTCACCGGGGCACCAGAATTTCTCCTACACCGGAGACCTGAGACATGGTGCCCGCCTCCTCTGCCTCCCAAGCTGTCCTCTGACTCCCGGGCGGTAGTCTTGCCTAGGATTCGGGTGACTACAGGGTCAGAGTCAACTCACCGGGGCAGCAGAATTTCTCCTACGCCGGAGACCTGAGAGATGGTGCCCGCCTCCTCCGCCTCCCAAGCTGCCCTCTGACTCCCGGGCGGTAGTCTTGCCTGGGGCGCGGGTGACTACAGGGTCAGAGCGGACTCACCGGGGCACCAGAATTTCTCCTACACCGGAGACCTGAGACATGGTGCCCGCCTCCTCTGCCTCCCAAGCTGTCCTCTGACTCCCGGGCGGTAGTCTTGCCTGGGGCGCGGGTGACTACAGGGTCAGAGCGGACTCACCAGGGCACCAGAATTTCTCCTACACCGGAGACCTGAGACATGGTGCCCGCCTCCTCTGCCTCCCAAGCTGTCCTCTGACTCCCGGGCGGTAGTCTTGCCTAGGATTCGGGTGACTACAGGGTCAGAGTCAACTCACCGGGGCAGCAGAATTTCTCCTACACCGGAGACCTGAGACATGGTGCCCGCCTCCTCTGCCTCCCAAGCTGTCCTCTGACTCCCGGGCGGTAGTCTTGCCTAGGATTCGGGTGACTACAGGGTCAGAGTCAACTCACGGGGCAGCAGAATTTCTCCTACACCGGAGACCTGAGACATGGTGCCCGCCTCCTCTGCCTCCCAAGCTGTCCTCTGACTCCCGGGCGGTAGTCTTGCCTAGGATTCGGGTGACTACAGGGTCAGAGTCAACTCACCGGGGCAGCAGAATTTCTCCTACGCCGGAGACCTGAGAGATGGTGCCCGCCTCCTCCGCCTCCCAAGCTGCCCTCTGAATCCTGGGAGCTTGCTCGGTGTCGCCCTCCTCACAGGCTGAGCTGCTGCTGACCTCCTCCACAGCAGCCATGACGGATGTCTTCCACGGCTGCTGCTTTCTCTGGAGAGTCAGCCAGTGCCCCAGCCCTGTGTAGAGTGGCATTCTTCAGCCCCTCGTGTTCCCTCGGCCAGGCTAGCAGGGAAGTAATTGGCCCAGCCTGCGGCCCCTAGGCAGCAGTGCGCCCTAGGCGGCTGCCTAGTTTGCCTAGTGGGAGCACCGGCGCCTGCCTCCTACCCACCTCCCAGTACCACCCCTTTTATAGAATACGAAACCAAGCATTTTGTGGTGCTAAGTGATTTGCACAGAATTTGTTCATGATAACAAGAAAGACAGTAAAATAGATCCCCTGCAGTGTGCAACAATAGACCCCACCCCAGCAACAGTAGAACCCTGGACAACTATAGACCTCACCCCAGCAATAATAGACCCCCCACACAACAATAGACTTCGCCCAGCAATAATGGACCCCCTACAACGAAATACCACCCCAGCAATAATAGACCCCCAGCAGCAACACCAGATCTCCCAACAACCAGCATCAATAGACCCTCCAGGAGCCAAGAACAATATGCCTCTCCCTGAACAGTAGATCCCTCCCAGCAACAACTGACCCCCCCCCCCCGGCAATATCAGACCCCCCCACCAGCAACAATAGACCTTCCAAGCAAAAATAGATCCCCACCAGCGACAATAGATCCCCCCGCAGCAAGCATCAATAGACCCTCCAGCACACCCCAGCACTTCTTGCCATTACATAAATTCATTGCTGGGGTGCCCAAACTGCGTTCCCCCACATTCCTGCTGGAAAAAAAAGCCCTGTATATATTGCACCATATTGTATATGGATCATGCTTTGCTGGGGGGTTTTTTTTTTTGCCTTCTTCTAGAACAGTGCTCTAAAAACTGAGGCCCGGGGGCTGGATGCAGCCCTTTGCTTGCTTTAATCTGCCCCTTGGGGCATTTTTTCCCCCCACTGTCAGCAACAGTTGGGCACAGTTCCTGACACCGACAATGGGGCACTATTCCTTCACTGATACCAATGATGGGGCACTATTCCTCCCACTGATACCAATGATGGGGTACTATTCCTCCCACTGACACCAACAATGGGGCACTATTCATCCCACTGATACCAATGATGGGACGCTATTACTCCTGCTGACACCAATGATGGGGCACCACTGATGGGACGCTATTACTTCCACAGAGACCAATGATGGGGTACTATTCCTCCCACTGACACACAACAATGGGGCACTATTCCTCCCATGAGACCAATGATGGGGCACTATTCATCCCACTGACACCAATGATGGGACGCTATTACTCCTACTGACACCAATGATGGGGCATTATTCCTCCCGCCGACACCAACGATGGGGCACTATTCCTCCTACTGAGGCCAATGATGGGGCACTATCCCTCCCATTGATACCAATCATACCAATCCCATTGACACCAGGACATGTTCTTCTCACATTGGCCACAATCTGCCCCCCCCCCCCCAACAGCTTGGGAGGCAGAGGAGGCAGGCACCATCCATAAACACATCTGAGGACAATGTACCATATGTATGACCATATTTAACACATCTGAGGACAATGTACCATATGTATGACCATATTTATGAGGGAGGTGAGTGTAGAAAAGGTTTTCTTTTCAAAAGTGTTTATTCTGTTTCCAGCAATATGCTGTATCTCATACATGCTTCCATATTATAGAAGGAAGAGCAGATGTTTCTAACCATGATAAATGTAAATAGTAATTCTATTATATTATTATTATTGTTATTAGTATTATTTTATTATTATCCCTATCTGATTGCAATGACACCCACCCTTGTGTACTAAAGGAGCTAAGTTCTATAAGGATGGCTATACATTATAGAGTTTTTTTCCTTTTTGATTTACCAAAATCATATAATACAAGGTCAAACCCCCCACTTTCAATTTAAATGCAATCAGGCAGGCTCGTGCACTATTTAGTTGAAGGTAAATCCAAAGAAAATTGTATAATGTATGGCCAGCTTAGGAGGTTCCCTTCTTAAAAGATAAGCATCACGTTCCATTCCGAAAAGTAATCTTATAAATCCGGCCTTTGGGAACAGGAAGTTTACACAAAGATCTGACTTACAGAACACATTTAAGCGAACCTAACACAAGCCTCATGCAGCATCTGATGCCTTGTGTGAGCATGCAGTCATTCTTGCCCACAGACTCCACACAGCTGTTGACTTGGTACTTCTACCAGCAATTCAAAAAGGGAATTTGTCATTAAGTAGCTCCCCCCCCCCACCAGAAAGGTATTTTAACTGGCGACAGATTCCTTTAAAGTCATCCTCCTATGTACGTTTTTTTTATTTTGCTATTGTGTTTTTTTTTTTTTTATTGCACCTAGGAACATTTTATTTTCACGAATGTCACACAAATCTTTCCACACTAGAAGAGAAGGAGGAGCTGCATCTAAACATGAAATGTACATGACTACCAGATACACACCCATGGGTATGAAAGGAACTAAGTTCAGAAGAGGATTTTCTTTTCGAAAGTAATTCAGTCGTGCTTCATCTATATTATTATTTTACGTTATATGCACCCGTCTATGCTACAGGAGTAAGATTATCTGTCTCCAAACGTGACTGGAGTATCTGATTACAATTTTGTTCACCCATGTGTATGAAAAGAGCTAAATTCAGAAGAAGGTTTTCTTTTTAAAAGTAATTCAGTCATGCTTCATTTGTATTATTCTTTTACGTTATATACACCCGTCTATGCTACAGGAGTAAGATCAGCTGTCTCCAAACATAACAGATATATCTGATTATCTGGTTGTACACCCATGTGTATGTAAGGAGCTTAGTTCAGAAGAAGATTTGCTTTTTAAAAGTAATTCAGTCATGCTTCATCTATATTATTCTTTTACATTATACACACTCATCTATGCTACAAGAATAAGATTATCTCTTTCCAAACATGACAGAAGTATCTGATTACCATGCTGTTCACCCATGTGTATGAAAGGAGCTTAGTTCAAAAGATTTGCTTTTTTTTAAAGTAATTCAGTCATGCTTCATCTAGATTATTCTTTTACATTATACACACTCATCTATACTGCAAGAATAAGATTAGCTGTTTCCAAACATGACAGATATATCTGGTTATCATGTTGTACACCTATGTGTATGTAAGGAGCTTAGTTCAGAAGAAGATTTGCTTTTTAAAAGTAATTCAGTCATGCTTCAATCTATATTATTATTTTACATTATACACACTCATCTATGCTACAAGAATAAGATCAGCTGTCTCCAAACATGACAGATATATCTGATTATCTGGTTGTACACCCATGTGTATGTGAGGAGCTTAGTTCAGAAGATTTTCTTTTTAAAAGTAATTCAGTCATGCTTCATCTGTATTATTCTTTTACATTATATACGCCCATCTATACTACAGGAGTAAAATCAACTGTCTCCAAACATGACTGAAGTATCTGATTACCATGTTGTTCACCCATGTGTATGAAAGGAGCTTAGTTCAGAAGATTTTCTTTTTAAAAGTAATTCATTCATGCTTCATCTGTATTATTCTTTTACGTTATATACACCCATCTATACTACAGGAGTAAGATCAACTGCCTCCAAACATGACTGAAGTATTAGATTATCACGCTATCCACCAATGTGTATGAATGAAGCTTAGTTCAGAAGAAGATTTTATTTTTCAAAGTAATTCAGTGATGCTTCAACTGTATTTATCATATAAGTTATATACACACCTCTATACTACAGGAGTAAGATCAGCTGCCCCCAAACATGACTGAAGTATGTGATTAAAACACTGTCCACCCATGTGTATGAAAGGAGCTTAGTTCAGAAGATTTTCTTTTTAAAAGTAATTCAGTTGTGCTTGAGCTATAATATTATTTACGTTATATACACCCATCTATGCTACAGGAGTAAGATTAGCTGTCTCCAAACATGACTGAAGTATCTTATTACCATGTTGTTCACCCATGTGTATGTAAGGAGCTGAGTTCAGAAGAAAAAAGTCATTCAGTCATGCTTCAACTTTATTTATCATAGTTACATTGTTACATAGTAGGTGAGGTTGAAAAAAGACACAAGTCCATCAAGTCCAACCTATGTGTGTGATTATATGTCAGTATTAAGCCCCATACACACGGTCGGACTTTTTCATCAATTTGGTCCGATCGGACAAGGTTGTTGAAAAATCAGACCGTGTGTATGCACCATCGGACAGTGTTCGTCGGTTTGTCCGTCGGACAAAGTCTTATCTCCTGCTGGAAAGATTTCCCGTCAACCCGGTCCGATCACACCAAATCCGAGCGTGTGTACGCTTGTCCGACGGACAAAGTGCTACGCATGCTCAGAAGAAATTCTGTGACGGAAGCGCTCGGTCAGGTAAAACTACCTTTCCTAATCGACACAGCACATTCGTCACGCTGCAATGTTAAAATGTCTTTAATGCAGCGCATTCTCTTTTTCTTTACAATGCAACAAGAATGACATGTTTTAGCTGCTCCTATTCACCCGCACTTCTCACAAACTTACTTCTTTATTACTTTGCAGCATTTATACACTACATGTTTATTTTTACTCTGAACGGAAAAGAATCTTTGTTATTTTTTTACCATGATTTGTCTTTTTTTTTTTTTTTTGGGGAATACATATTTGAATGTTTTTTTTTTTTTTTTTTGGAGGGGGGTTGTGTGTCTCAAATTACCAAAAACACATTATTTACATTTGTATTTCTTGCTTAAATTTACTAGGAGGTTGTTTGTTGTTGTTGCCCCTTGTTAATTCTACTTTAGGATTAGTGAAATGTACCAGCCTACTCAAAGAAAAACTGTCATTGTAGCAAAGTAAAACACAATAGTCAATGATTATTTCAAATCAAAAAAACCTTTATTTAGGTCACACCAACAAACCAAAGAGGAACGCAGCCATGGTGAAACTTGGGGAATTTGCAAAGTCTTGGCCCCCCACGGCAACCATCATTGTCCAAGCGTAGAAAATTGGGGGCCTGAGGAGTACGTATATTAAGGGGAGTGCAATCTGGTCGTGAAGTCCAAAGTATCCGGAACTGCAGCAGATGCCATCTAGGTCCCCAGGCTCTGGTACTACAAGAGGCTCCATCTTCTCTCACACCAGACTGATTGCAGGTCGTCACTCTCAGGTCTTCCTTCCACGCTTCCTTCCACGCTGTGGCTGTCGTGCTGGTGGGGTGGCAGAAGGAGGAGGAGGAGGAGGAGGAGGCGGAGCATGGTAACTATGGCAAACATGTGTGCCTGGGGTCATCTCCCCAGCCCTACCCTTATTTAGGACATGGAGGATGAGCCCCTCACACATGTTGCGTTGCCCCACCTCCATACCCATCATTTTTGTGACAACCACCGAGCCAAAGGTCTCCTCGTCGGCGGGTGTGGCATGTAGGGAGTCTGAAGCCTCTCTGATCATCCGGAGCGCTGACTGTGCCGCATAACCCCCCCTTCTCGCCCTTTTGTACGGAGGGCGGAGGGGAGGGGTTTGGGTGTCAGTCAGGCTCCGAGGCCTAGCCCCCTCTTGGCTGCCACTACCCAGCTGGTGGCTGCCACTAACCCCTGCCTCCTCCTGACTGCCACCTTCCACAGCCACCTCCTGGCTGAGGTCTTCCTGTGTAGGAAAAAGGGACATAGTTTCAGTTATTTGTTCATCAAACACACACAATTCTCATCTAGTGACTGGTGCAAAATGTTTACAAATAGAAAACCATACAATTCTCAGCCCAGCAGTTTAGATTCTGGCCCCAAATGTCTCCCACACCACTGTCTGTTGATATGTCAAACACGTTAGGAACTAAGCAATTGGGGATCCTGAATTAAGTGAACATCATTCATTATTCCCATAAATGGTAACAAAACTACTATACCTGGAACAAGCTGGGCTCCTCCACCTCTTCCAGACTGGAAGGCCCAGGTTGCTCCTCGGAAGCCTCATCAGGGGTGGGCTGTGCGCAAGGAAGCGTGGAAGGAGGAGTTGAGGTTGGCTCCGTGACATCAGCCTGGTCCTTCAGAAAATGGAGACTCTGATAGTACCAGAGCTTGGGGACATAGACCTCATCTGCTGAAGTTGCAGTTTCCTCAGACTTCACGACCTTCTTCCTCTCCCTGATATACGCACTCCTCAGGCTGCCAATTTTCTTTCTAATATCATCAACAGTTGCCGTGGGGAACCTTGGCTTGACAAATTCCACAAGTTCCTCCAGGGCTGCGTGCCTCTTTGGTTTGTTGGTGTAATGTGGGTGTATACCCTGCCACAATATGGGAAAATCCCTGTATTTGGCAATGAAGAGGGGGAGAAAACTCATGTCGTTGAATCCCTTCATATCAATCTCTGCAAGACACAACAACACACCAAACCCTATAAATTATGTCAGGCTAAACTCTCCTAATCTTCTCCATAAAGAAGCCTCAAGTTCAAATCAGTCTAGGCTAGTTATGTACCAACGTTAAATTGTACCTTCGTTTGTAGCGATCGTCTCGTGTGAGTTTTCTCTCCCCTCGTCTCCCAGATCGTGGCTACGACACAGGCGTGTGACGTTTTATATACACTGCGCATGCTTCAAACTCCGCCCGCCCCTGACGATCTTTCTCGTCTATTCCCCACCCCTTCTCTTTACGGCGTAGTGGGGAGAGCACATGGCGGGGACACAGCAGGTGCGCCACAAATATCCCACCAACGAGGAGGAGGACGAGGAAAGTCCGGAGGCAGAAACGTCCCGATCCCGGAACCTGAAATTCAAGGCCTCCAATATGTCATTTGGAGAAATGTTGGAGATGGTGGACATATTAAAGAGGAGCGACTATGATGGGAAGTATGGGCCTTACCTCAACCCCAATGTCCGCAAGGCCAAGATCATGTCTAAAGTTGTGAGAAGGCTGTACAATAATTTTGGGGTACAACGATCCAAGGAGCAACTCAGGAAACGCTGGTCAGACCTGAAACTGAGGGAGGCCGATCAGTACAGAAAGATCAAGAGAATTCTTCAAAAAAGTAAGTAGTTGTGTTTTGTGTTTGATTTCTTGCTTGCATACTGCTCCATTGTGTTTTGATTTTACCAAGTTGTACATTCCAAAATGGCCACTTTCAGGTTCGTCTGTGCATTCGATCGTACTCAGCCTCGATCTTTCTGCCACTGTCATGGTCGTGTGTGTGTGCATTCGATCGTACGCAACCTCGATCGTTCGGCCACTTATAATACGATGTTTGGTGTTTTTTTGGGGAAAGGAAGTTTGTTCTCACTAGAAATGTCATCAAGAATGTAAAGCCAATTTATTCAATGTAAAGGAGAGGTCACTCAGTAGCTGTTTACCCATCTGGACTCTAGAGCACTAGTGCTGGGACACCCAAACCCCCTTTTTATTATGCTTTTCCACACATGTGCTCCAGTGGATACTAGAGGGGGGTCTCCATCACACAAACTTCTACCAAAAAGCTAGTCAGTTTAGCACCTTTACAAAGTGACTTCATTCATGTAGTTGACATTTGTAACTGGCCAAACTAAAATAGTGTCCGTCACTTTCAAGCAATGTTTGTCATTTCCTATTTCTGCCCTCAATAGCTTGTGTTGCTAAATCTTCCTTTTGGACATTCTCATAGGGGAGCGAAAACTTGGGCCGTCTGAGGAAACCCCCAAACCAACACCTACCAAAAAAGGGGAAAGAGCAGAAGCAGAGGAGGAGGAGGAGGAGGAAGGAGAGATCATCGAACTTGGAGAAATTGTCACCACAACAGGTGAGTGTGGGAGAACACAGCTACTGGTAAGCTAATCCATGTATGGCTGCCTCATTTCCAACACCCCATTTTTGTTTGTTTGTGGTTTTTAGGTGACGTGGATGTTGTGGAAGAAAAATCGCACTTTACCACAGAGAGTGCCCACGTACTCATCGGAGAGATAATGGTCTGCAATAGAGATCTAGATTACATAAAGCAAAACATCAATGATGTTCAACAAAAATTGAAGAACATCATTGATATTTTAGGAAAAATATGAAAACGCACCAAGTAATTAACACACATTTGTGCCAGCTTCAGAACACATTTGCAACTTAAAAACTGTCTGAAATTTGGAACATGCACACATTGTGTCCACATGTGCTAGCTCCCACCATGGTGGATGAATGGCAACGTTTTTTTGGGGGTGCAAACACTTTACGAACTACGAAAGTGGTTGTGGTGAAGGGGTTGCACCCCCAAAAAACGTCCATTCATCCCCATGATGGAAAATGGCACTTTTGAAGCTTCTAGGCATGTGTTTTACCATCTAATGACCATTTTCAGTCCCAAATTGTGTGCATGTTCCAAATTTCCACTTTTCGGGGGTGACCCCCCCATGTGATGAAGGCAAGATCAAACACACTTTGAACATATAGTCATGTCTGATCTTGTCTTCACTTTACAAAGTTGAACTTTCCAAGTTCCTAGGTTCTGTTTTGCTCCATGCCTGGTTTTACCAATTGCGGAATGTTTGTAAACAATGTTGTAAATAACCAAGATGTTGTCAGTTTTGGCGTGAAGATTGTAAACGCACTTGGAATGTTTTCCTAGTAAACTTTTATTTTTCTAAATGTGTGGCTTCCTTATTTAAAAAACACAGTGCATTATGTATGTAAAATGAAAAGGATATGGGGGGCAATGGGTGTTATTTACTAAAGGCAAATCCACTTTGCACTCCAATTTTTCTTTCCCGGGGAACTTTTTCAATGCACTTGTAGAGCATAGCGGATTTGACTTATGTAAATGACACCCACAGTGCTTTGTACGAAAACACGGAGCACAGCATTTTGGAGAATACACACATGTCAGACCTGGTGATGAAAAGGAGTATTTTGGGTGTCAGTTATGCAGTACAAACCTTCTCTAGACCAAAGATTAGGTAGCAAACACACAACATGAGAATAATCTTTTTGGGAAGAAGAGACTGTTACCTCCTTTTGCCCAGAAAGTGCATTCCCACTGTCGAAGGCAAAGGGAAAAAATGTCAAAGTAAAATAAGCTAAAAAGAAGACTGAAATGACATGAAATCATAGGTTGGTTAAAATATCAGATTTATTAAAAAATGCCTCTCACACATCGTCAGGCAGAGCAATGGCCCCCCTACCCACAAAGTACTGCATATATTGGTCCCGGACCACACGGGCATTTAGAGGGGGCAAGCCTGGACGTGCCACTCGAAGGGCTGTGAGTTCGGCATTTGGAGGGCCCTCCACATCTGGGCCAACGGGCACCACATAGTTCCTGTTATGTCTTTTGAGGAAGTTGTGCAATATGCAACAGGCAAGAACTATGTGGTTCAGTTTGTATTCCGCCAAGTTAAATGCCGTCAGGAACAGGCGGAAGCGGCTGGCCAGGATGCCAAAAGCGTTCTCCACAACTCTTCTGGCTCTGGACAGCCTGTAGTTGAAGACCCTCTGGTCCGGGGTGAGGGTCCTCATCGGGAACGGCCTCATCACATGGGGAGTCAACGCAAACGCTTCATCTGCGACAAAGACGAAGGGGAGTCCTTCGGCATTCTCCTCTGGAGGTGGCAAGCACAGACTGCCACTTTGGAGACGCCAGTAGAACTCCGTGTGCGTAATGGCCCCACCATCCGATATCCGGCCGTTCATCCCCACGTCCACATACATAAACTCGTATGTTGCCGACACCACCGCCAACATCACTACACTATTAAACCCTTTATAATTATAATAGTAGGACCCCGAGTTGGGCGGTGGGACGATGCGGACGTGTTTCCCATCAATTGCCCCTCCGCAGTTAGGAAAGTCCCAACGGCTGGCAAAGTGGGAGGCCACAGTCTGCCATTCCTGTGGCGTGGAAGGGAACTGTGGAGTGAAACAAGAAAAAAAAAATAGTCACTTTGCACCTAAACATTGCAAGCAGATTAGACAATCAACATCTTGGAACAAGAGCATTGTCTAAAATTGGAGGCTGGAAAGTATTTGCACAGAAAAGTAGAGGCTCCCCTTCACAGATTACTCACCCCCCCATCAATCCCCCCACTTCTGATGGGCCATTGGCAGTAACTAGGGGTTTGGGGGGGGGGTGGGGGGGGGGTGGTGGACAGCTAACCCTCTGCACTTCATTGATTGGCAAATGGCTCAATAATGTGGGCTAGTTTGGCCAGACCCTCTGTACTTAACACTATTGGCAGGCCACAGGAAAGATCAAATAACATTTCAACCCCCCCCCCCCCCAAAAAAAAGGCAGGCACAGTGTGACATTATTAAATTACCAAGCAAGCTAATAGGAGGGAAAGAAGACAAAAAAATAGGAAATGGAATGTATGGAGGCAGTCCCTTGCACTACATGCTTTGCTGAATTCATCCCTAAAGATGCGCACTATAAAGAGGTAGGTATATAGTGTGTATGGACCTTGGGAAAGCCAGCAGATAAAGGATTGGTACCATCTGACAGAGCAGTTGGGGGAGGGGGTTCCTAATGAGTTTGCCCCCCCCCCCCCCCACCAAAAGAACAAAAAAAGGGGGCTCTACATGAAGTAAACCACACAGCAAACATTTGTGCATATTTTAGGGGGTGTTTTTGGGGCAAACAATACTATGCAGCAGACAAAAGACATTGCTTAAGTGACTAGGCCATAGGTGTCTATTGGGGCAGAAGAGCATGCTGGTGAGGTAAGTGAAGGGAAAAATGCATGAAGGAGAAAAGGGGCACAGCATATTAGAACATATTGCAATCATGGTAATTAGGGAAGGAGGTCAAAAATACAAGTCATTAGCAAACAGAGCATACATAGAAGGGAATAGTAAAGTAGAAATGTTACCTTAATATAGTCCTCCTGCAGGACCTGAATGATGGCAGAACAGGTCTCTGGAATAATGATTCCCAGGGCCTGGGGAGAGATACCTGAAGAGAACTTCAAATCCTGAAGACTTCTCCCTGTCGCCAAGTACCTCAACGTGGCAACAAGCCTCTGCTCCGGAGTAATGGCTTGTCTCATGCAGGTATCCTGCCGGCTGATAAAGGGGGTCAGCAAAGCCAAAAGACGGTGAAAATCGGGGTCCGTCATCCTGAGAAAGTTCCTGAAATCATCAGGATTATTCTCCCGGATCTCACGAAGCAAAGGCATGTGCGAGAACTGGTCACGCTGAAGCAACCAATTCTTGGTCCACATACTCCTCGTCACTCTGTTCATGGACGGGTCTTGGGTCAAAGCTAAAAGCCCGACACCAATTCCGCGTACAGCACGAACTCGGCGACGAGTACGCACGGGAAACATCGCTCAGAAGGTCACAAAAGGTCGGCTGGTCAGAACGGACAAACAGAAAGCACCGATAAACAGCAAGGCCTGAAAGAACGAAGTGAATACCAGCAACGAGCAGACAATAAGCAGTGCAAATCAAAGCGTCCTATATCAAGATATAGGCCGCAATGACCAACAAATGCGAACTGACTACACGCACTAATAAACAGATACGCACGACAAGCACAAACTGAAGAGCAGTAACGATCTGAGTCAGAAAACTGAGAAGCGCGAATCTTAAGTCACCAAACTTCCACTAACTCTCGATAAACACGGGATCAGCAGAAGGAGCCCAACGGGTGCCTGACGTGGTGCTGAACTTCCCTTTTGTAATCTCGTGGACGACGACTTACGTCACGACGTTCTTCCGGACCGGATATATTCCGACAACGTAGTCCGACCGTGTGTACGCAACGCCAACATCGGACAAAGTACGTCGGACAAAGTCCGACTGACCTGGTCCGCGGATTGTCCGAGCGTGTGTATGGGGCTTTACATTGTATATCCCTGTATGTTGCGGTCGTTCAGGTGCTTATCTAATAGTTTTTTGAAACTATCGATGCTCCCCGCTGAGACCACCGCTTGTGGAAGGGAATTCCACATCCTTGCCGCTCTTACAGTAAAGAACCCTCTACGTAGTTGAAGGTTATGTTATATACACACCTCTCTATACTATGAGCCATCCCTAAAAAACCCAAGTATCTAAGTACCATGCAGTCCACTTATGAGTACCAAAGGAGCTAAGTTAAAAGATTTCGACTTACAAATTCAACTGTTTAGTCCAGTTTAAGGAGTATTTAAATTGAAATCCATTCCCGATGAAGTCTGCCATAACATGAAACACCATGAGTGAGGTTAGGTAGTGATGTCATCGAGCAAGTCAAGCACATAAGGACAAAAATAGATGGTAGTGCTTACTGTTTACAAAATGCTTGGTCCATAGTGCTGTGTGAGCATTCTTGCTTGTAAGATATTATTGTGTTTTATAATAAAAAGGCATTTTTTTTGCATGTTACTGATATCATATGGAAAATAAAGATTTGTTTTTGAACTGAGCACTTTTTGTAATACTTGTTTATATAAATGCATTTTAAAATAACAGACAAGACTGCCTCAACAAACCTGCACCCATCCCTCAATGCAGTGACATTCACCCATGTGTTCTAGGGGAACTTTGCTTCTCAAAGGGGTTTAATCCAGTTCCAAAATTTTGGATTAGCCGATTTCTTTCCAACTATCTGCAGTATTAGGCACTTTTGGTTACCTTAACGTCAAGAACATTGTTACAAATATAGCGCTACCCCAGTAGAAGCCACTGGATAGTATGGGTCCTTTGCCTCAACCTTCTTGAGAACCTTAGCCCCTCTGACACACCAGGTTGAGTGTACCAACCTACAATATTTTAGGAAATCATTTAAAATACTTAGTACCCAATAATAGTGCTATATCGTAAGAACACAGGCACCAAACCAGGTAGTAA
Organism: Lithobates sylvaticus; assembly: GCA_028564925.1. Classification (NCBI taxonomy): domain Eukaryota; kingdom Metazoa; phylum Chordata; class Amphibia; order Anura; family Ranidae; genus Lithobates; species Lithobates sylvaticus. The sequence goes on from CM053029.1 coordinate 28,390,050, forward strand.
ATGCACACTTAATATATTGTCACACAATTTGGTTAGTAACCAATCAAGCATAAAATTAATTAACAATGATATTAACACAATTGCCATACAAAATGGTTAATAGTAATGACTAGGAAAAAGACGTTTGGTGTCCAGATCAGCATAAACAGTAGCAAGGCCACCTCAGTGAGCAGTAGTAAAGTTTAACCTAGCGAGTGCTGGAACAATACTGTCAGAGTGCATTTATGGTGGTAATGCTAGACCTAGACCCACTGGGTCTAGGACTAGCATTGCCTACTGGACAGTGAATATTGGAATGTGTGGTGTAACCATTATTGGGAGGCCATTATTCGGCTGCCATCTCAAACTACACCTCCCAGGATTTTCTGCGCTCTTTATAGAGGTCTATGGGCTTGCTTGGCTTCCTGCTGGCTGGCACAAGATGGTGCAGCAAAACATCAGTATCTCAGTAGAGGGAGAGAAGAATAAAGGACAATGTCTCCATTTCCATATTGCTGTATCCCAGCACCTGGTTACATAAACATTCTTCCTTCTAAATACCCTGGCATTAGCTTTCACCCTTCAGGAAGACCCTGTTATTTACTCTTCACCTACTAAAGAACCATAATTAATGCTGTCACTTCCAAAAACTGAAAGAGTCAACAACCTTAATCCATCCGCCAGATAATCCCCCATATTATCCCGAGTGAGGTGACATTCACCTATGTGTTCTAGGGGAGCTTTGCTTCTCAAAAGTTGTTTAGTCCAGTTTCTCTTCCACTGTACCTGGTAATAACAGCTTTCAGTCACCCTAATCTCAACAACACTGTATTAACTTTCATTGTAAAAACTCTGGTCTTAACAGTTACCCTTCCTTAAGACCTTGCTATTTGCTAATTACCTACCGGAGAACCCATAATTAACTCTCCAGTTTCCATAAAATGACAAACTACCTGCAGCCGCTTCCCAAATTATTCTGTTAATGAATGACTACAAACTTTTTCTAGTCTTTTGGATTTACTGACTTCCACTCACTTGTGTCCAGTTCCAAAACCCAGTATGACCCCTATTAACCTGGAAATTAACCCCTTCCCATTCAGAAACACTGCAATTCTTACCTAATAATAACAGAAACCTTGTATCACAGTTCCCTGCTTCCAGTAAACTTGGTATTGACTCTTAAGCCCCGTACACACGATTGGACTTTCCGATGGGAAATGTGTGATGTCAGGCTGTTGTCGGTAAATCCGACCATGTGTACGCTCCATCGGACAATTATTGTCAGACTTTCCGCCAAACAATGTTGGCTAGCAGGTTTTCAAATTTTCCGCAGACAAATGTGTGTTGTCGGATTTTCCGAGCATGTGTACACAAGTCCATCGGACAAAAGTCCAAAGTACAAACACGCATGCTCGGAAGCAAGGACGAGCCAGAAGCGGTCAGTCTTGTAAACTAGCGCTCGTAATGGAGAACTAACATTCGTGTCGCTGCAAATTATGAAATCTCAAAATGCAGTGCACAATTCTCTTCTTCTTTAATGGGATAATAATGAAGCTGCTTTGCTGGTGAAACTAATGGCTTTTTTTTCCTAGTGATATCAAGAATAATATTATTACGCTTTTTTTTTTTTTAAATTTGGGCAAGTTACCACAACACCATTATCCCGTAGTTTTTTAAGATCAAAGATACAACTATGTTGGTGTCCCTTGTCAATTTTACATTGTATTTTATAAAATGTAACTGCCGACTCCCAAACTGTCATTTGAAGTAAAACACATAGCCAAGTATTATTCTACACATTTTTTTTATTGTGCATTAAAAAAATAAAAAAAATAAAATTAGACATGATATCTGCCAATAGAACTTAACCAAAAAGTGCATTCTATGCATCCAAAAAATATAGAAAATATACCAAATCAAATCATTATTCAACCAAAAAAATAATGTCAAAGCAATAACTCCAAGGCAAATAATAAATAACACGTTATCTCCTCCGATTCCGCAACATGGCTGGTTGACGAACGGCCGTTCAGAAACAAACTGAAAAGTGCAAACTGAAAAGTGCAAACTGAAAAGTGCGAATCAACACTCACCAAACTTCTACTAACAGGAAATTAGCAGAAGGAGCCCAAAGGGTGGCACTAAAGAGCTGAAAAAACACGTAGTACGTCTAAGGTTAGTACATCCGAAATTGATGGCCAAGGCCCTTCAGACAAAAGTCCACGGTTTTGTTGGCCAACAATCCGATCGTGTGTACGAGGCTTTATATTATGTCTAGAAGGACATGATATATACTCCTTACTTACCAAAGCTTATTTACTCCTTACTTACCAAAGTGCTTATCATTAACTCTCTAACTTCTGGAAAACTACAAGAGTCAACAGCCTCAACCCAACCTCAACCCAACCACCTATGGGTTCTTGGGGAGCTTTGCTTCTCAAAGGGGAATAATCCGGCTCCAAAATCCAGGATTAATTCCTTTCCCTTTCACTAACCCTGGCATTAACCTTTTTAGTCGTCCTAATATCAACAGACCTTGTATTAAAATGTTTTCCTTCTAGAAACCTTAGAATTAACTCTTAACCTTCCTAAAGTCCCTAATATTTGTTCTTCCACTAGAGAGTCTATTTTTAACCACTTAAGGACCAAGACTCTTTCTGAGATTTGTTGTTTACAAGTTAAAATCATTTTTATTTTTGCTAGAAAATTACTTAGAACCCCCAAACATTATATATTGTTTTTTTTTCTAACACCCTAGAGAAAAAAATGGCGCTGGTTGCCATACTTTCTATCACACCATATTTGCACAGCGGTCTTACAAGTGCACTTTTTTGGGGAAATTGTTTTCTTTTTTTAATTAAAAAATAAGACAACAGTAAAGTTAGCCCATTTTTTTTTTATATTGTGAAAGATAATGTTATGCCGAGTAAATTGATACCCATCATGTCACGCTTCAAAATTGCGCCCACTCGTGGAATAGTGACAAACTTTTACCCTTAACCTCCCTGGCGGTATGATTCTGGCTGGAATTTAGTGCTGAAAGCGGTACAATTATTTTGCATGGAAATTTGGCGTTTTTATATTGTAGGCCTGCAATTCTTATGAATAACTCACTTAAATCTGTCCGAACCAGAGTCTAGTAGACATCCCGGGTATGATAAAGTTTGAAACACAAAATAATAAATTATAATATAATAAAAATATATATAAAAAATGATTCAATAATGTAATCAAATCAAAAACACTGAAATTTGCTCAGTTGCAGAATAGTCGCTGTCATTAAATTTATTGTTTGATGATAAATTGTGATTTTATTTTTTTATCGGTGTTTTCTAGCTGGTCTAAAACCACTTTTGACATAAAGGGACACTTTTTGGTTGCTATGGACAATCTCCAGTTTCCAGGCAGAAAAAAAAAAAAACAATCTTTTTCTTTTTATTATATAAAATGACATGCAGGGCACTGGGCAGACCACTAGGGACAAAGGGGGTGTGTATTTTTTGTATACAGTACTGTAATCTGTAAGATTACAGTATTGTATATGTGTTGTGTTTTTAAACTTTTTTGAATTTGGCGCCGATCTCCGCTCCCGTGCGTCGTAACGTCACAGGGAACGGAGATCGGCGGCACCCGGCACTGTGTGAATCGAGCGAGCGGACGGCTCGCTCACACAGCGGGGAGACATCGCAGGATCCAGGGAAAAGGTAAGTAACTTCCCCCTGCATCCCGCAACGCAAGCCCGAGTCTGGCTCGGGGTTACCGCTCCTAGCATAAAAAACTGACCCCGAGCCAGACTCGGGGTTACCGCCAAGGAGGTTAAAAATCTGCATTGGCGACATTTAAATTTTTTTACAGGTTTCCAGTTTTGAGTTACAGAGGAGGTCTAGGGCTAGAATTATTGCTCTAATGATCACGATGATACCTCACATGTGGGGTTTGAACACCGTTTTCATATGCGGGCGCTACTCATGTATGCGTTCACTTCTGCGTGCAAGCTCGGCGGGACAGGGCGCTTTTAAATTATTATTTTTATTTCTTATTTATTTTGCTTTTTTGTTTAACACTATCCTTTAAAAAATAATTTTTGGGTCACTTTTATTCCTATTACAAGGAATGTACACAACCCTTGTAATAGAAAAAAAAAAGCATGACAGGACCTCTTAAATATGAGATCTGGGGTCAAAAAGTCCTCAGATCTCATATTTACACTAAAATGCAATAAAAAATAAATATGTAATTTAAAAAAATTAAAAAAAAAATTCTCTTTTAAGAGCTATGGGCGGTACTACCTGGCGGCCCAGGCGCAACATATTGCCAGGGCTATGTCAACAAAGGAAGGGGGGGTGGAGACGCCCATTCAATCCAAACCCATTAGGGCACTGATGTGTTTGGCTACTGGTCATGGAGATGTACCTACGGGTATGGAGGCCCTAGCGTACGCAAAAAATCAAACAAACGATATCCCACTTATGCGCTTATGCAGAAAGTATGGAATAAGCTCAGATAAATACAGGGAGTCGAGGGTTTTACTGAACACAGCCCAATATGGGAAAACAAGTATTTTGAGGAATTGCTATCTCTGGACTGCGGGGAACGGTGGAAGAGACACGGCATTACTCACGTGAAACATATTTTTACCGCGGGTAGCCTGACTCCCTTCGCTGATTTGAGGGAGAGATTTCAACTCCCACAGACTATGCTTTTTTACTATTTACAACTGCAGCATGCAGTGAGGGCACAAGCCGGGGGTGCCCCGTGGACACTTTCACCAACCCCAATTTTCAGGCTAATGGAGGATGTATAGCAATTTCAGGGATTTATTTCAAAATTTTGTTCCACAGTTCTTCATACTTACCTGGAGGGATTCCCGCAGACGGCATTTACTAAATGGGAGAGGGATGTGAAGACGTTTGAGAGCAAGCAATGGGAGGAAGCACTTCAGGCAGTCCAATTGTGTTCAGTTAATGTCGCCCAACGACTGTCCCAGCTATATCTAGTGCTTAGAGTGCACTACACGCCTGACAGACTTTTCAGAATGGGGGTACGACAAGGCGATAGTTGCCCTAGATGCGCGAGGGATCATGGGGACCTGATCCACCTGATGTGGAGATGTCCCAAGCTCCACTTATTCTGGACGGGGGTGGTAGCCACAGTTAACAGAGCATATCAACTCACTATACCAACTGACCCAAAGCCATGTATACTTGGGATCCTCGACGACGTCCCTATGACAGATACAGTCAGGCAGGCGGTTGCCAGAGTCTTGTTCCAGGCTCGCAAAATGATTCTCCGGCACTGGAAGGCGGCAGAGCCTCCAACGTTGGGGGAATGGATAACACAAATGGGGGACACCATTAGAATGGAAAAATATGTCTTTCAACACAGGGGACGACCAGAAAAATATGACAGACTATGGGCTCCTTGGTTGGACACACCAGGCCTCGCGCCGGTGGACCTGATCATAGACAGATTGCTGTAATAATAGCAGACACCAGGGGGAGAGGGCGGGGGCTGGATGGGTATCTGATTTGGAATATTAATTATGGATAATTTAGCATACATACGCTGCGACAGGCCTGGGTTACATGGAGACTTGTCTCGGCAATACAGGAGGATGGAGGAATGGGTTGTAATATTGTTGAAATGTTGCTGTGCCTTCCTGCAGGAATGTATGTACCCCTGTAAACTGCAATTGTGTTCGTGTCTGAGTTGAGAGCTGTAAATTGAGCTGTATGTTTATCTTTTTTGTTCAATATAAACCTTTTTGATTTAAAAAAAAAAAGAGCTATGGGCGGAAGTGACGTTTGACGTTGCTACCGCCCTCCAATGCTATGGAAGTTGGAAAATTACAACCTCAAACCATCCCCTAAATTATTTGAGAGCAGTGACATTCACCTATGTGTTCTTGGGGAGCTTTGCTTCTCAAAGGGGATAAACCCGGCTCCACAATCCAGGATTAATTCCCTTTCCTTCTACTAACCCTGGCATTAACCTTTTCAGTCACCCTAATAGCAACAGACCTTGCATTAAAATGTCTTCCTTCTAGAAACCTTATAATTAACCCTTACCCTTGCTGAAGTCCCTGCTATTAGCTCTTCCACCAGAGAGTCTATTTTTAAATCTCCACCTTTCAGAAAGCTACAAGAGTCAACAACCTGCGCCCACTCCTCAAGTTATTGTCTTCATTTATGGACACACATTTGCTGATCTTTGGATGCACTTCCGCTCATGTGTTCTAGGGGAGCTTTGGTTCTCAAACGTGTTTAGGCTAGTACCAAAACCCTACCAAATTTGCTGGTCTTTGGATGCACTTCCACTCATGGGTTCTAGGGGAGCTTTGGTTCTCAAACTTGTTTAGGCTAGGTCCAAAACCCTACCACATTTGCTGGTCTTTGGATGCACTTCTGCTCATGTGTTCTAGGGGAGCTTTGGTTCTCAAATGTGTTTAGGCTAGTTCCAACACCCTACCAATTTCTCTTCACCTACCAGAGAGCATATTGTAGTTTAAAACTACAAGAGTCAATAACCTGCACCCACTCCTCAAACTATTGTGTTCATAAATGGCCACACAGTTACTGATCTTTGGATGAGGTGACTCACACTCATGGGTTCTAGGGGAGCTTTGGCTCTCAAACGTATTTAGGCTAGTTCCAAAACCCTACCGATTTCTCTTCACCTACCAGAGAGCCTATTATTAATTCTCTTTTAAGAAAATGACAGACTCAACCCATTCCCTAAGTTATTTGAGAGCAGTGACATTCACCTATGTGTTCTTGGGGAGCTTTGCTTCTCAAAAGGGATTAAGCCAGCGCCAAAACCCAGGATGAATTAATTTCCCTTCCACTAACTCTGGTATTAATCTTTTCAGTCACCCTAATATCAATAGACCTAGTATAAAAATGTCTTCCTTCTAGAAATCTTATAATTAACCCTTGCTCTTCCATAAGTCCCTGCTATTTGCTCTTCCACCAGAGAGTCTATTTTTAATTCAGAAAGCCACAAGAGTCAACTACCTTAACCCACTCCTCAAACTATTGTCTTCATATGTGGGCACACATTTGCTAGTCTTTGGATGCACTTTCACTCATGGGTTCTAGGGGAGCTTTGGTTCTCAAACTTGTTTAGGCTAGTTCCAACACCCTCTCAATTTCTCTTTACCTACCAGAGAGCCTATTATTAATTCTCCACTTTTCAAAAAACTACAAGAGTCAATAACCTGCACCCACTCCTCAAACTATTGTGTTCATAAATGACCACACAGTTACTGATCTTTGGATGAGGTGACTCACACTCATGGGTTCTAGGGGAGCTTTGGCTCTCAAACGTATTTAGGCTAGTTCCAAAACCCTACCGATTTCTCTTCACCTACCAGAGAGCCTATTTTTAATTCTCCACTTTTCAAAAAACGACAAGAGTAAATTATTGAGTTCAAAAATGGCCACACAGTTACCAATCTTTGGATGCACGGACTCACACTTGTGGGTTCTAGGAGAGCTTTGGCTCTCAAACATGTTTAGGCTAGTTCCAAAACCCTACCGATTTCTCTTCACCTACCAGAGAGACTATTATTAATTCTTGACTTTTCAGAAAATGACAAGAGTAATGTGTTTACAAATGGCCACATAGTTACTGATCTTTGAGTGCGCTGACTCACACTCATGGGTTCTAGGGGAGCTTTGGCTCTCAAATATATTTAGGTTAGTTCCAAAACCCTACCGATTTCTCTTCACCTACCAGAGAGCCTATTATTAATTCTCCACTGTTCAAAAAACGACAAGAGTAAACTATTGAGTTCAAAAATGGCCACACAGTTACCAATCTTTGGATGCACGGACTCACACTCGTGGGTTCTAGGGGAGCTTTGGCTCTCAAACATGTTTAGGCTAGTTCCAAAACCCTACCGATTTCTCTTCACCTACCAGAAAGCCTATTATTCTTGACTTTTCAGAAAACAACAAGAGTAATGTGTTCATAAATGGCCACACAGTTACTGATCTTTGAGTGTGCTAACTCACACTCATGGGTTCTAGGGGAGATTTGGCTCCCAGTATTAACCCCTTTCCACTAACCTGAACATGTTCCTTTTCTGTCCAGAAACACTGGTATTAACCCCTTCTAGGCACCCCAATAGTAACAGAGAGCTTGTAATAAACTTGTTTTCTTCTACAAACCCAGGTATTAACTTGTACCCTTCCCAAGGACTCTGATTTTTATTGCACCTACCAGAGAGACTATTTCACTACTTTCCAAAGGCTCTGCTACTAACTCTGCACATTGGAGAGACATCCGCATTAACCTTCCACCTTCCAGATGCTCGAGAGACCTTGGCATTAACTATCCATCTTCCATAGACCTTGGTATTATCTCTACACCTTGTCAAAGTCCTCCTTCCATTAAGTCTATCCTTGACTGAGACCCTCGGATTAGCCCTCCCTCTGCCCAGCAACCTTGCTGATCTTTGCATGGAAAAGTTTTTGTGTTTGCACATTGCCCCCCCAGGCTGAAACAGCCGATGGGGAGGGGGGCATTTGAGACCTGTAGGATTAAAGAAGGATTTGGGAGGAATGTTAAAACTATCATTAACATACCAGACAGGTGAGCGTGAGAGGGGAGGGGGGAGGGGGGGACTGAGCAAGAGAACTCGAAGAGACAGTTCAGAGCCTGAGAGAGAGAATATATACAAAGGGGGACCAGGCGCACGGAAAGTAGCAAGCTGTATAATTATATTATCATAATTTGGCAATTTAGAAAGGATTTTCCCTACTTTTTTTTTCCTCGTTGAAACGTTCACCAAGAATTTACACCACCCTAAACTCGGCTTAAATCATTATTTTTATAGAGGGAAGCCGGAGAAGGGATCTTCCCCAAGGAGGTGTAAATGCTCTTTATTGTCAACTGTTTTTAACTGTTACCAAATTTTTTTCGGCAACCTGTTTGAAACATTGTATCTTTTTTAATTATTTAAAACTCAACCAAATAAGGCATTTAGCCCAGATTTGCACTTGAGCACAGCATATGTAGGTGATTTTGAGGGTTATTTTGTGCGTTTTTGCATTTTCTTTTACGAGTGAAGTACCATAGAAGAAGGTTTTTGTCCACATAGACTTGTGGTGAACAAAAACTTTTCCCCTCAGTGCACACACAGCATTTCCTCCACTTTTATTTGGCTTGAATGCAACAGTCTATGGGTGTTTTTTAGGGTTTTATTATAACGTTGAACTTAAATGGGGTGAAGGGAGCATAGAATACCCCAAACACTGATGAGCTGAACCTTTTGAGGACTCTCTCTAAGCTGCACTAAAAAAAGTAACGCATGACTCTCTCCTGCTAACAGGTGACCATGCCTTCCTACTAGAAAGTAAGAGCTACACACTAGGGTCCCGCACTCAGGTCACAAAGTCACAGGATCGTCAGTTGTCTCCTTCCGATATCCACCGGGCACTTTTTCAATGAGCAGACTCACACCACCATTGGACAGCTGGACACTCTTCCCCCAACTTCCTCCTTGGATAAAAGGAAAGTAGCGCCCAGTGTCCAGAGAAATGCAACTTCTAAAGTAAGGTTCATAGGCGTTTATTAAAAAGTAGCAAGACATACATCAAGCCAACGCATTTCAGGGGAATAGACTCCTACTCAACTAAAGTCGCCATCTTGCCATCCTGGTTTCTGAAACCTTGATCAGACATAACCATTCATGGGAATTGTTCCCATTAAATAGTCCGCAGCAACAGCCCTGAAGAAGGTGGAGTCCATTCCCCTGAAAAGCATTGGCTTGGTGTTGCTACTTTTTAATAAACGCCTATGAACCATACTTTAGACTATATAGTGACGACTATAAGGTCACACAGAAAAGGCAGGAGCCCAATCCCCAAGAGAGACCATTGCCACCATATGTCACTGGGCACTATCCACCAGAAGACATTCCTTCCTTTTTGCCCTCACAAATACCCACCCAGGACCAGTGACCAATCCATTCAGTCCAGCGCAGTCTTCAACACAAGCCCAACTTCCTCCTAAGCTTCTCCAGACCCAAACTGACTGCAGGACCAGGCTTGGTGAATAGGTCCCCCAGCTAAAGCTTCATATGGGACCTCAATGTCTTCTAATTGGCACCTTCAGTAATCCTGCCTCAGGGGCAAGGCCCCTGCACTGGAGTCTCCTCCAGCAGTACTGAACCAAGGGACTCTCTCTTTGCCTCAGGCTATTTATGGGCTCTCCAGCCACCTACTGGGCACACCTCTCCATGGATTGGCTGGAGCCCTTTAAATATTCAGGTTGCTTAGTCTGTTCTTCTTCCCACATCTAATAGGTCGAATAGGTCCCTCAGTTAAAGCTTCAGGCTGCTTAGTCTGTTCTTCTTCCCACATCTAATAGGTCGAATAGGTCCCTCAGTTAAAGCTTCGTATGGGACCTCGATGTCTTCTAACTGGCACCTTCAGTAATCCTGCCTCAGGGGCAAGGCCCCTGCACTAAAGTCTCCTCCAGCAGTTCTTAACCAAGGAACGCTCTCTCTCTTTGCCTCAGGCTATTTATGACCTCTCCAGCCCCCTACTTGGCACACCTCCCCATGGATTGGCTGGAGCCCTTTAAATATTCAGGCTGCTTAGTCTGTTCTTCCCACATCTAATAGGTCGAATAGGTCCCCCAGTTGAAGCTTCAGGCTGCTTTAGTCTGTTCTTCTTCCCACATCTAATAGGTCGAATAGGTCCCTCAGTTAAAGCTTCGTATGGGATAGGTCCCCCAGCTAAAGCTTCATATGGGACCTCGATGTCTTCTAATTGACACCTTCAGTAATCCTGCCTCAGGGGCAAGGCCCCTGCACTAAAGTCTCCTCCAGCAGTTCTGAACCAAGGAACCCTCTCTTTGCCTCAGGCTATTTATGGCCTCTCCAGCCCCCTACTTGGCACACCTCCCCATGGATTCTCTGGAGTCCCATAAATATTCAGGCTGCTTAGTCTGTTCTTCTTCGCACTATAATTCTAGAATCCTCTAGAAGGAAATAAACAGAGAAGCAGCCTGTGAGACAATTAGCAGACCAGAACAATCAACCTCTGCTCCACTGATTACAGGGGAGCCAAACTAAATGGACCTAAGAGCCTAGAATACTCTAAGAGGGTGCTCCCGCTGTATTATGGGAACATCTGAAAAACGTGGGTGACGTGTTTTTGTGTATTTTTTTTTTTTTACATGCTCCCAATGTGACGTCAATGGGACCAAGAAGTGACCGAACGCTCAAAATTGATCAAGGACACTTTTAATGGGGTTTGTCGTGTTATGCGATTTGGATCTTTGAGCTTCAAGTTACAAAATGCTCAGGTGTGACTGGGTGCTTCGGGGTCTATTTATCAGTGTTCACACCCAAGACTTCCCCATTATTTCCCAAATCGATTTTATCGGTGAATCTTGGGTAAATGTTGTGTGACTTGTGGGAGAAAACACTGGTAAATAGACCCCTTAGGATGGCTACAGACAAATGGGTATCCCCCTGAAGATGATGGGTGGCAATAATATCTGTCTGTTCTGTGCCAGGCCCCTGCCGGAAAAGCTCACCTGATTGTGACAATGGTTCATGCATGGAACTTAACCACAACATACAAAGCCATTCACAACTCTGCCCTGAGCTACATCGCCAATCTTGTCTCCAAATATCACCCAAATCGTCCCCTCCGCTCTTCTCAAGACCTCCTACTCTCAAGCTCTCTTGTCTCCTCCTCCTCCCATGCTCGTCTCCAGGATTTCTCCAGAGCCTCTCCCATCCTCTGGAACTCGCTACCTCCACCCGTCCGGCTAACCCCTACTCTTGCTACTCTTCTGGAAAGCCTATCACGTCTCCAACTAATCTTCTACCCACTTCCATCAGCTCATTCCCCATGGTTACAACCTTTTGTACCACCTGCCCCACCCTATTAGTAGACATGTGCACAACAAAAAAACGAGTTTATTTTCGTTGCGTTTTTTTCGTTTCCGAAAAAAATGAGTTTATTTTCGTTTCGTTTTTTTCGTTTCCGTTGATTCGTAACGATTCGTACATTCGTAAGTCGTTGGTGTTCGTATTCGTAACGATTCGTACATTCGTAAGTCGTCGGTGTTCGTATTCGTAACGATTCGTACATTCGTAAGAGTTATTTTTTCGTTGATTCGTTTTTTCGAAATTCGGACGCATTCGTATTTATTCGTACATTCGTAACATTCGTAGATTCGTAATCGGAGCATAATTCATAATTTTATGTAATGTGTATGCTATTATTAAATTTTAAGAGACACGGAAAATTACGAATCGAAAAAAAAAAGTTACGAATGTACGAATTTTTTCGTTCAATCCATTTGAAGCACGTTAAGCAACGCCATTGTAAGAGACACGGAAAATTACGATTCGAATAAAAAAAAAAAAAAAGTTACGAATGTACGAATTTTTTCGTTCAATCCATTCGAAGCACGTTAAGCAGCGCCATTGTAAGAGACACGGAAAATTTACGATTCGAATAAAAAAAAAAAAAAAGTTACGAATGTACGAATTTTTTCATTCAATCCATTCGAAGCACGTTAAGCAGCGCCATTGTAAGAGACACGGAAAATTACGATTCGAATAAAAAAAAAGTTACGAATGTACGAATTTTTTTCGTTCAATCCATTCGAAGCACGTTAAGCAGCGCCATTGTAAGAGACACGGAAAATTACGAATCAGAAAAAAAAAAAAAAAAAGTTACGAATGTACGAATTTTTTCGTTCATTTTCATTTTCGTTGTTCCTGTTTTTTTTTCGTTTTTCGGATTTTCTTCTTTCGTATATTCGTTGTTTCTAATTTGTTTTTTTTCGGATTTTCGTTGTTTTTCGGATTTGTTCGATTCGAACGATTCGTTAATCGGATTTGTTCGATTCGAACGATTCATTATTCGTTAAAAAATGTTGCCAATCGTTCGTTCATTCGTACGAAAACGACGAACGAAAATAACGAAAAAAAAAACTAAACGAATTGCACATGTCTACCTATTAGATTGTAAGCTCTTTGGAGCAGGGCCCTCTTAATCCTCTTGTATTTTATTGTATTATAACTGTATCCTTTATATATTGTAAAGCGCTGTGTAAACTGTTGGCGCTATATAAACCCCTGTATAATAATAATAATAATAATACTTATGGTCCACCTCCATTTTTTGTAGAAGAGCTGGAGAATCTCCCAATGTTATAACACGTTTCCGGCTATCTAAAAGGTTCATGGTCCATCAGATGTAGAACTCATACTTAACATATATGAACGTCCCCTTTAAATCTAAATGTTCTAGGCTCTATGAACCTAGTAAAAAAACAAAAAAAATATGTGCTCTTCATATGCACAAATGCTGCGTGAATCCTTCTAGTATTGCATGATCCCATATATATATATATATTAGAATAAACATTTGAATTAAAAAATTGTGTTACTGTTCCTTTAAATATTATTGAGCCGCATAAAAAATTGCATAAAGTGCAATCACAAAACCATACTACTCAGTGGTATAGTAAATGCTCAGTAACACTCATTATATAAATATTATCTGTGCAGATGGACAAATGTTCACATGGATCTTCTAGATTCATAATAGAAAGTCCCAAAAGATAAAAGATTAAATTATAATTCTACAATATTTAAAGGGACAGTCACACCATTTTTTTAATTCAATATTTACAAAATATAGATGTAAACGAGCATGAAACTTGTTGTTTCATGCTTGTTTACATCTATATTTTGTAAATATTGAACAAGCACCGCTGGATTCCTGCCGGTGTGCGTAATGACGTCAAAGTCTTTGGCTCCAGTGTGGGTCATCAAGGTGCTTTATGATCTCTTTATGGGATCAAATCTTCTGGTAAGAAGTTCACCTCATCTGTGGGTGGTGTGATCTGCTGGCACCTTCTACTCCCGCTGCACTGAAGACGTCATGATGTGCGTGATGACGTCAAGTGTTTGGCTCCAGTGTGGGTCATCAAGGTGCTTTATGATCTCTTTGTGGGATCAAATCTTCTGGTAAGAAGTTCACCTCATCTGTGGGTGGTGTGATCTGCTGGCACCTTCTACTCCCACTGCACTGATGACGCCATGACGTGCGTGATGACGTCAAGTGTTTGGCTCCAGTGTGGGTCATCAAGGTGCTTTATGATCTCTTTGTGGGATCAAATCTTCTGGTAAGAAGTTCACCTCATCTGTGGGTGGTGTGATCTGGTGGCACCTTCTACTCCCGCTGCACTGAGGACGTCATGACGTGCGTGATGACGTCAAGTGTTTGGCTCCATGTGGGTCGTCAAGGTGCTTTATGATCACTTTGTGGGATCAAATCTTCTGGTAAGAAGTTCACCTCATCTGTGGGTGGTGTGATCTGGTGGCACCTTCTACTCCCGCTGCACTGAGGACGTCATGACGTGCGTGATGACGTCAAGTGTTTGGCTCCAGTGTGGGTCATCGAGGTGCTTTATGATCTCTTTGTTGGATCAAATCTTCTCGTAAGGAGTTCACCTTATCTGTGGGTGGTGTGATCTGCTAGCACCTTCTACTCCCGCTGCACTGAGGACGTCATGACGTGCGTGATGAGGTCAAGTGTTTGGCTCCAGTGTGGGTCGTCAAGGTGCTTTATGATCTCTTTGTGGGATCAAATCTTCTGGTAAGAAGTTCACCTCATCTGTGGGTGGTGTGATCTGGTGGCACCTTCTACTCCGGCTGCACTGATGACGCCATGACATGCGTGATGACGTCAAAGTGTTTGGCTCCAGTGTGGGTCGTCAAGGTGCTTTATGATCACTTTGTTGGATCAAATCTTCTGGTAAGAAGTTCACCTTATCTGTGGGTGGTGTGATCTGGTGGCACCTTCTACTCCCGCTGCACTGATGACGTCATGACGTGCGTGATGACGTCAAGTGTTTGGCTCCAGTGTGGGTCATCAAGGTGCTTTATGATCTCTTTGTGGGATAAAATCTTCTGGTAAGGAGTTCACCTTATCTGTGTGTTTGGTGTGATCTGGTGGCACCTTCTACTCCCACTGCACTGAGTGTTTTGGAAGTGAATCTTTTATCTTTTAGGATTTTTTATCTTGAGTCTGGACTATCCATGGGAACATTTGTCCATCTGCACAGATAATATTTATATTCATTATATGTCATACTTTGGTTATATATAATGAGTGTTACTGAGCATTTACCATAGCACTGAGTATTATGGTTTTATTAAACCACTTTATGTCATTTTTCATGCGTTTCTATAATATTTAAAGGAACAGCCACACAATATTTTTATTCTAATATACACTATATTGCCAAAAGTATTGGGACACCTGTCGTTACACGCACATGAACTTTAATGGCATCCCAGTCTTAGTCCGTAGGGTTCAATAATGAGTTGGCCCACCCTTTGCAGCTATAAAAGCTTTAACTCTTCTGGGAAGGCCGTCCACAAGGTTTAGGAGTGTGTTGTCTATGGGAAGGTTTGACCATTATTCCAGAAGCGCATTTGTGAGGTCAGGCACTGATGTTGGACGAGAAGGCCTGGCTCGCAGTCTTCACTCTAATTCATCCCAAAGGTGTTCTATCAGGTTGAGGTCAGGACTCTGTGCAGGCCAGTCAAGTTCCTCCACCCCAAACTGGCTCATCCATGTCTTTATGGACCTTGCTTTGTTCATTGGTCCAAATCATTTTGGTGGAGGGGGGATTATGATGTGGGGGTTGTTTTTCAGAGGTTGGGCTTGGCCCCTTTATTCCAGAGAAGGGAACTCTTAAGGCGTCAGCATACCATTTTTAATCTGTTTATTAAATTTCATTATTTACATACAAAACACAACAAAGACACAACAAAAACATCACACACATTGAACTAAAAATATAATTATACGATTTCCAAAATCCAATATAAGCATTATTAATCCCACAAAATTAAAAAAAGGAAAAAAGGAATTAATAGAGAAAAAGTAAACCTTACATTTATTTAGATCATGCAATACTAGAATGATTTTCTTTTTTTGTATTATCTTTTAGTTTGGTCAAGGTGTATATGTGCATGTATGATTGTGTAGATAGATTATCAGTAATTAGTACATTATGTCTGAATTATTAATTATTGTATAACTTGAAAGCTATGGGTGTCTCTGAATACTTTATTATTAATTGTGGAGTAGGAGTAGGATTAAATACGTTTTTACTTCTTCCTACTCCTTTTTGGATATGTAAATTCATATTTTTTGTCTTTTTTTTTGTCTTTTTTTTGTCTTCTCTTATAACTAGTTGTTTTGCTATTGTCTACTGAATGATTACTTCTGTTTTTTTTTTTTTTGTTTTTTTTTTATCTTTTTATAAAATTTTATTTACATACAAAACACAACAAAGACACAACAAAAACATCAAACACATTGAACCAAAAATATAGTTATACAATTTCCAAAATGAAATATAAGAATTATTAATCCCACAAAATAAAAAAGAGGAATTAATAGAGAAAAAGTAAACCTTAAATTTATTTATGTATTTATTTTACATGTTCGAAACAAACTAAACTAACTAGTAGATTGACTCACACAGCCTTTGTCACATGCTTTAATGCATAGCACTTTTTTTTTTATTTTTTTTTTACTAGGTTCATAGGGCCTAACGCATTTTGATATAAAAGGGGACACATATTTTATATTTTTGCACATCTTCCATCTGGATTGTAAGGTGGAGGCAACAGTCCTTATTGTTTTTTTTTTATTTGTTTGCTAGTGCAGAGATGATTTTTTTTTTTTTTTTTTTACATCTGATTTAGAAGCCAGCAGGACATTTTCAGGGGTTTCCGAAGTTGCCTTCACTTCTCCTTTGAGTTGCTTCCAGCTGCTTTCGTATTTTTTATATTTTTTTTATATTCTATATTTATACAAAAAAAAAAAGGGGGAACAGTAATAACGTTCTTACATCACATTCCAAAAAATAAATATATAGAGCTTTCGTATTTTTTAATTTTTTTTTTAATATTCTTTATTTATACAAAAAAAAAGGGAAAAGTAATAACGTTCTTACATCACATTCCAACAAATAAATATATAGAGCTTTCGTATTTTTTTTTTTTTTTTAATATTCTTTATTTATACAAAAAAAAAAAAAGGGAACAGTAATAACGTTCTTACATTACATTCCAACAAATAAATATATAGAGCTTTCGTTTTTTTTTTTTATATACTTTATTTATACAAAAAAAAGGGAACAGTAATAACATTCTTACATTACATTCCAACAAATACATATATAGAGCTTTTGTTTTTGTTTTTTTTTTTTGTTTTTTTATATTCTTTATTTATACAAAAAAAAAGGGGAACAGTAATAATGTTCTTACATCACATTCCAACAAATAAATATATAGAGCTTTTGTTTTTTTTTGTTTTTTTTAATATTCTTTATTTATACAAAAAAAAAGAGAAGGGGAACAGTAATAACGTTCTTAAATCACATTCCAACAAATAAATATGTAGAGCTTTCGTATTTTTTTTTTTTTTAATTTCTTTATTTATACAAAAATAAGGGAACAGTAATAACGTTCTTACATCACATTCCAACAAATAAATATATAGAGCTTTCTTATTTTTTTTTTTTTTTTAATATTCTTTATTTATACAAAAAAAAAGAAGGGGAACAGTAATAACGTTCTTACATCACATTCCAACAAAAAAAAAAAGGGAACAGTAATAACGTTCTTACATCACATTCCAACAAATAAATATATAGAGCTTTCGTATTTTATTAATAACTTGCACCCATGCAAACTTAAAACTAAAGCAGTCCTCAATTTTAAGACAATACCTGGTAATTATTGGACCGCCTGCAGCCAGTCTTACGCTATAATATAAGTCGGTACCATGTCTACCCTCTGATAGCAGGCGGAGGGCATTGTGTCCTCCATTGGCTCCCCTGACAGTGACGTATAAAGTGCTAGAGAGCATGCGGGAGGTCAGGGTTTGGCCCCAGGTATTCTCATCACCCTGGTCTATAGCTGTCAATATGTGTATATACAGCTGTGGGCTACAGATACATCACTGGAATCTGGCAGCAGGTGTGCGACCGCTTGCTATCCTCTGCCTCTAGGGCCACATTAACCCCTCGGTGATGAGACATGCAGGGGCACCCCAGACGGATCGCGTTACTCCTAGTGTGACTCCCAACGCCGGCGCACAGTGACATCATCGCAGAGTCATCTCTGTCTGATGGGGGGGGGGGGGGGGGACATTTGTTAAACTGCTTAGCTGTGTGTTTTCTTTAATGATTAAATTATTTTTATTGGGTGATGCAGTCAAATCTACACTTTTTTTTTTTTTTTTTTTTTTACACATCTGCTTCGTATAATATTATAATACAAAGCAGACTGATAATACACGGTGTGCATTGTGGTCACAGTTTGGTGAAGATCTTTTTCTCTCTTCCAGCGTGACTGTGTCCTTGTGTACAAAATCAGCTCCATGAAGATGTTGTTTGACCAGCTTGGTGTGGAGGAGCTCGTGTGTCCTCCACAGAGCCCGGACCTCAACCCTACCGAAACACCGAGAGAGATTGGGTGAGTATAGAGCTATGTTTGTCCCACCTCTAGTGATATAAAGATCTATATAGAGGAATCAGGACCTCCTTCCAGAATCAGGACCTCTTTCCTGGTGCTGGTGGCCCCTCTAGTGATATAAATATCTATATAGAGGAATCAGTGTTTGCCCCCTTCCTCATTTCCTGTTCCTTTGCATGTTTGTGACCCCTCTAGTGATATAAAGATATATATAGAGGAATCGGGACCTCCTTCCAGAATCAGGACCTCCTTCCTGGTGCAGGTGATCCCTCTAGTGATATAAAGATATATATAGAGGAATTAGGACCTCCTCACTCCTGCTGGAGTGCCGGCCGCCCAAAATTACCCCAAGAGCGCAGCGACGACTCATCCACGGACCTCCTTCCTCCTGCTGGAGACCCCTCTAGTGATATAAAGCTCTATATAGAGGAATTAGGACCTGAGGCCGCAGAGAAAACTGGAGTTTCTCCTGTATGTTATCTTTTGGCGCTCGTCCCGCCCCCACCCTGTCCCCTCCGAGGCGGAAGACTTTGGAGTGGCCTAGCCAAAGTCCTGACCTTCCTCCTGGCTGGTGACCCCTCTATTGATGACAATGATGGGGGCTGTGTATGTCCTGACAATGATGGGGGCTGTGTATTCCTGACAATGATGTGTGACTGCAAAGGAACTGGAAATGAGGAAGGGGGCAAACACTATTTCACACCACTGTATATAGAGCAGGCATGTCCAAAGTCCGGCCCGCGGGCCAATCGGGGCCCGCGTTCCGGTTTTGAACGGCCCGCCTGTTTATCTGGACATGTATATCTTTTGTGGCTGCATTCCTGACATTCCTGACATTCCTGACAATGAGGGGGGGGGGTGCTGCATTCCTGACATTCCTGACAATGATGGGGGGTGCTGTCTCCTGCACTGCCATTGGACGGCTGTTCTGTCCATCAAAGGAGGCGGGACCTTGTATTAAAGAGGCCGCAGAGAAACAGGAGTTTCTCCTGTATGTTATCTTTTGGCGCTCGTCCCCCCCTCCCTGACCCTGAGGGGGGCTGCATTCCTGACATTCCTGACAATGATGGTGGGTCTGCATTCCTGACAATGATGGGGGGCTGCATTGCTGACATTCCTGACAATGATGGGGGCTGCATTCCTGACATTCCTGACAATGATGGGGGCTGACATTCCTGACAATGATGGGGGGGGTGCTGCATTCCTGACATTCCTGACATTCCTGACAATGATGGGGGGCTGCATTGCTGCATTCCTGACATTCCTGACAATGATGGGGGGGGGGGGGTGCTGCATTCCTGACATTCCTGACAATGATGGGGGGCTGCATTCCTGACATTCCTGACAATGATGGGGGGCTGCATTCCTGACATTCCTGACAATGATGGGGGGCTGCATTCCTGACATTCCTGACAATGATGGGGGGCTGCATTCCTGACAATGATGGGGGGCTGCATTCCTGACATTCCTGACAATGATGGGGGGCTGCATTCCTGACATTCCTGACAATGATGGGGGCATGCATTCCTGACAATGATGGGGGGCTGCATTCCTGACATTCCTGACAATGATGGGGGCTGCATTCCTGACATTCCTGACAATGGTGGTGCTGCAGATTATTTTGCTTCATATTTCTTGATTTAAAATTTTATTTTTTTC
Organism: Lithobates sylvaticus; assembly: GCA_028564925.1. Taxonomy (NCBI): domain Eukaryota; kingdom Metazoa; phylum Chordata; class Amphibia; order Anura; family Ranidae; genus Lithobates; species Lithobates sylvaticus. The sequence continues at coordinate 28,410,226 of CM053029.1, forward strand.
CTAAATCTTCCCTGTTAAAGTGAAGGTGCGTGTTATACGCCAATAAATGGGGTGCATTCCTTACATTCCTGACAATGATGGGGGGCTGCATTCCTGGGGACATTCCTGACAATGATGGGGGCAGTGTGTCATTACTCGAACGAACACACAGTCTGAATTTTAATGGTTCAAACAATGTCAGGACAAAAGGTCGGCCCTCACGCATGTTCGCTTCATCAAATCTGGCCCTCTTTGAAAAAAGTTTGGACACCTCTGATATAGAGGAATCGGGACCTCCTTCCTCCTGCTGCAGATCCCTCTAGTGATATAAAGATCTATATAGAGGAATCAGGACCTCCTTCCTCCTGCTGGAGACCCCTCTAGTGATATAAAGATCTATATAGAGGAATCAGGACCTCTGGAAAACCAGGGACAGTATGTAAAAATCTGTGTTTTTTTTACATCTGTTACTGAAATGTCCCTTACCGACATCCTTTTGGTCTAAAAATCCAGAGATTATAGCTGCCCCACCTCTCCAGTACCTTCTCAGCCAATAGAAACATGTCTGTGTATACTGTGTGATTGTATACTGTGTGGCCCCATAATCTCTGATTGCCTGGGGGCCCCATGAGTTGTCAGTCCGCCCCTCTATATAGAGGAATCTGGACCTACTTCCAGAATCAGGACCTCCTTCCTGGTTCTGGTGACCCCTCTAGTGATATAAAGAACTAAATAGAGGAATCGGGACCTCCTTCCTCCCGCTGGTGACCCCTCTAGTGCTATAAAGATCTATATAGAGGAATCAGGACCTCCTTCCTGGTGTTGGAGACCCCTCAAGTGATATAAAGATCTATATAGAGGAATCAGGACCTCCTGCTGGTGATCCCTCTAGTGAGATAAAGATCTATATAGAGGAATCAGGACCTCCTGCTGGTGACCCCTCTAGTGATATAAAGATCTATTTTAGGGATCTTCAAACTACGGCCCTCCAGCTGTTGAGGAACTACATGTCCCATGAGCCATTGTAAAACTCTGACATTCACAGACATGACTAGGCATGATGGAAATTGTAGTTCTTGAACAACTGGAGGGCCGTAGTTTGAGGACCCCTGATCTATTTAGAGGAATCGGGACCTCCTTCCTCCTGCTGGTGACCCCTCTAGTGATATAAAGATCTATTTAGGAGAATCAGGACCTCCTTCCACCTGCTGGTGATCCCTCTAGTGATATAAAGATCTGTATAGAGGAATCAGGACCTCCTCCCTCCTGCTGGTGATCCCTCTAGTGATTTTATATATATATATACCTATATATATATATATCTTTATGAGGAATCAGGACCTCATTCCTCCTGCTGGTGACCCCTCTAGTGATATATAGAGGAATCAGCACCTCCTTCCTCCTGCTGGTGACCCCTCTAGTGATATAAAGATCTATATAAAGGAATCAGGTCCTCCTCCCTCCTGATGGTGATCCCTCTAGTGATATAAAGATCTATATAGAGGAATCAGGACCTCCTTCCTCCTGCTGGTGATCCCTCTAGTGATATTAAGATCTATATAGAGGAATCAGGACCTCATTCCGCCTGCTGAGGTTTCTGGAATAGAAAAAATCATTGTAGTTCTAGTCGTGGACTTCCAGCCATTCTGTGTTGGGTTGAGTCATGGCCAACACATGGGCCTGGGGGGGGGGGGGGGGAATCAGACAATGCCTCATACGAGGTGCTTGTTGTGAATATTATAAACTTGTATGTACAGGAATCAAACGCTCAACAAATCTGTCATCCAGAACAATACGGCTGATGTTGTGTCAGGCAGGTTTCTACATTGTACGCGGCGTGCATGCTCAGACCTCTGACTGGAGAACTTCGATGATCGTCACTTCCATGTGGAATGTTTGTCTGCTCACACTGGAGGATATTTCCCAGAATACACAGATTCATCCATCTCATTCAACTACTGGAGCTTCTTCTGTGGCATTAGCTTCCATAACCCTCAGGAGCCATCTAAATCACATCGTACTCTTAACCACTTCAAGACCGCAATACGTATATATATATATATATATGTTGAGGCTTTGAAGTGGTTTTCCCGGGGGTTATGGCTGAAGATATCAGCCATAATCCCAGTATTTTTTTTTTCATAAGCGATCTGAGTGGCTGATTAGCCTCTGGATCGCGTTTAGATGCAGCGTACGGGGTCGTACCCCTCCCCCCATCCTTCTGCAGTTCGCCGATGTTTCTCGGGCCTACAGTTCTTACCTGCGAGCCTGAAAAAAAGAAGTGACCACATCTAAGGACCGGTAATCTGCAATATATTTGGGTTTAGATAAACTTTGGGGTCCGGTGGTGAATCAATCATGCACCTGGAGTAGACACCTGAAGTGAACGTTTGGTGAATATCCGATTCCTACCCCTTATGCACCTTCCCTGTTTGGAATTTGGAAAAATATTTTTTTTGAGCTCATCCCTAGTTAGGAATGATGGTTTATGGCCAGATTGGAGATTGTTGGTAGGTCCCCCCATGACCCTGGATGATTTTTTTTAGCCTAAGCCGTGTAAATTGATTAGCTAGAAAGGATCGTCATGGCCAATCACTATTGTACCCCTGAAACAGACAGTGCCCACAAAGCTACCCGTTCCTCCTCCATGGCCACCATCTGCCATATTTGTGGGGACATCTTTTGTAGTGATGCTCAACCACCATCAAACGTTTCTAGGCAGCCCCAGATTATAGGTGCAGGCAGGGCCACCAATACGGGGGTAAAGACACTCCTTCTGTACCAGGCACTGACCTCATTGGGTCAGCAGGGGGCAGCATCCGCAGCTTGGTTTGGGGACTCTTACCTACCGGAGTTGGGGCTTGAGTTGACTTCTCCTTCCATATCCCCCCAAGGTGGATTTTGGAGCTTGGGGGGTCTACGGAGCTTGTGCTCAGGTTGGGCAGCTGGGCATGATGCCGGCTACCCCTTCCTCCTCTATGGCCACCAACTGCCATGCTTGTAGAAAGATCTATTGTAGTGGTGCCCAACCACCATCAGATGCTTCTAGCCCTAGATTAGAGGATTATGGGTGAGGGCAGGACGATTAAGACACTACTCCTGTACCGGGCCCTGGCCCCTTTGGGTCAGCAGGGGGGCCCAAACAGAGGCAGCGTCTGCCGATCAGTTCAGGGATTCCTGGCCATCAGAAGTTGAGCTCAAATCAACCCCCCCTCCCCACCTTCCATAGCCACCAAGCTGGGATTTGGGAACTTGGGCTCAGGTTGGGCAGCCCAGCATGATTATGGTTACCCCTTCATACTCCATGGCCTCTAACTGCCATGTTTGTAGGAGTATCTATTGTAGTGATGCCAACCACTGTTAAATGTTTCTAGGCAGCCCTAGATTAGAGGGTTATGGGTGATGACAGGGCTGCCAACAAGGGGGTAAAGACACTACTCCTGTATCGGGGGCCCTGGCCCCATTGGGTCAGCAGTGGGACCCAACAGGGTCAGCGTCCACCGCTGTTTGGGGATTCCTGGCCATTGGAGTGGGGGCTCAGATCAACTCCCCCCCCTTTTTATAGCCACCAATGTGGGATTTTGGAGCTTGGGCTCAGGTTGGGCAGCCGAGCATGATAACGTCTTCCCCTTCCTTCTCCATGGCCATGTTTGTAGTAGATATATAGAGGGTTATGGCTGCAGGCAGGGCTGCCAATGTGGGGGGTGCAGATACTACTCCTGTACTGGGCCCTGGCTCCATTGGGTTATGGAAGGACCAGTAGGGGCAGCATCCACAGCTCGGTTTTGGGACTCCTGCCTGCCGGAGTTTGGGCTCAAGCTGGCGCCCCCTTCAATAGCTTCCAGGCAGGATGCTGGAGCTCGGGTTGCAGAGCTTGTGCTCAGGTTGGAGAGCCGGGCATGATGCCTGCTACCCCTTCTTCCTCCATGGCCACCAACTGCCGTGTTTGTAGGACATATATAGAGGGTTATGGTTGCAGGCAGGGCTGCCAATGCGGGGGGGGGGGTGCAGATACTACTCCTGTACTGGGCCCTGGCTCTATTGGGTTATGGGAGGACCAGTAGGGGCGGCATCCACAGATCGGTTTTGGGACTCCTGCCTGCCGGAGTTGGGGCTCAAGCTGGCGCCCCCTTCAATAGCTTCCAGGCAGGATGCTGGAGCTCGGGTTGCAGAGCTTGTGCTCAGGTTGGAGACGGGCATGATGCCTGCTACCCCATTCTTCCTCCATGGCCAACAACTGCCATGTTTGTAGGGGGATCTGATGTAGTGATGCCCAACCACCGTCAAATGTTTCTAGGCGGCCCTAGATTAGAGGGTTTTGGGTGCAGGCAGGGCTGCCAAAAGGCTGGTGCAGATACTACTCCTGTACTGGGCCCTGGCCCCATTGGGTCTTGTGGGGACCAGTAGGGGCGACATCCACAGCCCAGTTTTGGGACTCCTGTCTGTGTAAGGTGTCCTGAAGTGACCTCCACCAGAAGCCCAGGTGACAGGGTGACAACGCAGGCATGTGATTGGGAGACGGGGACAGAGCGTTGTCACCCTCTAACAGGAAATGCCCGAACAAGGACCTTCATGGCAGGATCACCAGGGATGATTTTATGATACATCAAAGCTTCTATGAGATGTCGGAGATCAAGTTTTCATCTATTCATTGAGATTATGTAATATATTTCCATATGCTGATCTGATTTGTTAATTTACCAAATTATTTAATAACTATGCTATGCTATGTTACTTTGTATCCTTGTTGATTGTCTAGAAATGTTTCTTATTTAGTTACATTTTAGTAAATTTTAGCACATTTAACACACACCAAACCCAATATAGGGTTTATTTATGAAACATTCGTTGGACGAATGTCACAAGCGTTTGCCCAGCCTGCACGAATCCTCACCGGAGTTTTTCCAATAAGGCTCCTATGATCGTCATCTCCACCTAGTGGCCAAAATGCGGAATTCATTTCTGAACTACCTCAATCAGGAACAATACTGCATTTTGGCCACTAGATGGAGCTGACGATCATAGGAAATAATCCTATTAGCGAAACTATGGGGAAAATTCATGCAGACTGGCAAATGCTTGTGACATTCATCCAATGAATGTTTATTAAATAGGCCCCTGTGTGTTCTTCAAGCTGACCTCTGCCCCCCCCCCCCTTTCAGTCTTGCACAGAAACGGCTTCCTCTGAAAAGGCTTTCTCATATTTCACCGCACACTGTGAGCTTTTCACAATGTGCATTAGAAGCTGCAGCAAGTCAGGTAGTACCTGCCTCATTTCCTGGTTGGAGGACATCTAGCATCATATAGCTCTTTCCTCCCCAGGCCTGCTCCTTTTATTCATTGGATTTGCCCCTGGCCCACCCCTTTCATTCATTGGATTTGCCCCTAACCCACCCCTTTCATTCTTTGGATTTGCCCCTAACCCACCCCTTTCATTCATTGGATTTGCTCCTGGCCTTCCCCTTTCATTAATTGGATCTGCCCCGGCCCACCTCTTTCATTAATTGGATTTACTCCTGGCCCACCTCTTTCATTCATTGGATTTGCCCCTGGCCCACCCCTTTCATTCATTGGATTTGCCCCTGGCCTGCCCCTTTTTCATTCATTGGATTTACCCCTGGTCCGCCCCTTTCATGCATTGGATTTGTCTCTGGCCCGCCCCTTTCATTCATTGGATTTGTCTCTGACCCGCCCCTTTCATTAATTGAATCTGCCCCGGCCCGCCCCTTTCATTCATTGGATTTATTCCTGGCCTGCCTCTTTCATTCATTGGATTTTACCCTAGTCCGCCACTTTCAGTCTTTGGATTTGCCCCTGGCCCGCCTCTTTCATTCATTGGATTTGTCGCTGGCCCACCCCTTTCATTCATTGGTTTTGCCCCTGGACCCCCTTTCATTCATTGGATTTGTCCCTGGCCCGCCCCTTTCATTCACTGGATTTTCCCCTGGCCCGCCCCATTCATTCATCGGATTTTCCCCTGGCCTGCCCCTTTCATTCATTGGATTGGCCCCCAACCCTCCCGTTTCATTTATTGGATTGGTCCCTGGCCCGCCCCTTTCATTCATATGATTTTCCCCTGGCCCACCCCTTTCATCCATTGAATTTGCCCCTGGCCCCCACTTTCATTCATTGGATTTGCCCCTGCCCCCCCTTTCATTCATTGGATTGGTCCCCGGCCTGCCCCTTTCATTCATTAGATTTCCCCCTGGCCCACCCCTTTCATCCATTGAATTTGCCCCTGGCCCCCCTTTCATTCATTGGATTTGCCCCTGGCCCCCCCTTTCATTCATTGGATTTGTCCCTGGCCCCCCTTTCATTCATTGGATTGGCCCCCGGCCCGCTCCTTTCATTCATTGGGTTGGTCCTTGGCCCGCCCCTTTCATTCATATGATTGGCACCTGGCCCGCCCCTTTCATCCATTGGATTTTGTTTCTTTCATTCATGGAGGTTCGGCAGCACACATCTTCATGCAAATTTAACCTGCCTACGCCCACCCACTCCTCAAGACCAACACCCACTCACCAAGTCATTCTAATATTTGCATAACTCCTCCCACTGCTGGCATCAGGACAGAGGACTTCTGAGAGAGGCGGGGTGCTGTGACGTTTTCAGGAAGCTGGCCCCTCCCACCAGCCATAGAGACCCAGTGATGACATCAGTGTCTAAAATAAGATATGCAATCAAAATGGAAACGTTTTTATTTAGAAATGTTGATGGGGGGTGGGGGAACCAGGGCTAAACGTCACATTTTTTTTTACGTGCGTTACGCCAACATATGGTATATGTGCATTAAATCTGAGCAACACCTTCGCTGTTAAACGCACAGATGTGAATGTGCGTTGTTGCAAAAATTCGAGATGATTTTTTTTTTATGAACAAGACATGAGGGGCCCCCAGGGGCCCCGTAGTCCCAGCCTGTGTCACATCCCTGCATCTTGCGACAGATCTGATCAATTCGGTGATGGATTTTATACGTGGAGACATCGATTTCAGTATCACGCCTCAATGGCGGGGGGGAGGGCAAGGTGGTCCTTTAAATGTCACCCCCCGGAGGGCCCGATGGTGGGCACCTCCGGAGAGCAGAGCTCAGGACACACACAGATTCCCCCCCCCCCCAGGAAGAGCGGGGGAGGGGGCTCATTAAAAAGCCCTCAATTTATAATAATTACACTAATTGGCGCAATGTAAACATGTCGCGTCCCATTTCCTGAGTGCGGCTCAGCCGCTCCCCCCATCCCCCCCTCCGCCAACATCAGCAGACAGCTTTAAACAAACTCAGCTAATTACCCCTCCGGCCTTAAATAAACTCCAGATGGGGGCTCATCCCCCCCCCATCTTTCAGGGACTGTCATCCCTATCAGGTCTAGGACGGTCATCAATAACTAATCAATCGGCTTATCGGTGGTGATCGATGCCAGAGGGGACAGTTCCCACGTCGGGGGATGGGTTCCTTAAAAAAAAAAAAGTGGTTGGCAGCACCAGAGCCCTGGGTTCGGTTCTCACCATAGGCAGTGACTGGGCAACCAACCTTCCACCCATTGCCTGACACTCCCTGAAACGATGGGACCATCACCGAGCACAACATTGTATCAACTTGTGAACAACGCAAAGAGCTGGTAAATGTCCCGAGATCTGATTGGCTGTGGCTAGCCATGGGGGGAGTCATATCTCCAGGCAAAACCTAAGTTCTTGGGTCTGTACACCTACTGTGCCCATTATGAGGGTTCTTACCATCCCTGTGCTGAGTTCCCCAGTCTGTACCCCTTCTGCGGCCATTATGAGGGGTTACCACCATCCCTGTGCTGAGTTCCCGGGTCTGTAGACCCGCTGTGCCCATTATGAGGGGTCCACCATCCCTGTGCTGAGTTCCCGGGTCTGGTCACCTTCTGTGCCCATTATGAGGGGTTCCCACCATCCCTGTGCTGAGTTCCCGGGACTGTCCACCTGCTGTGCCCATTATGAGGGGTTCCCACCATCCCTGTGCTAAGTTCCCGGGACTGTCCACCTGCTGTGCCCATTATGAGGGGTTCCCACCATCCCTATGCCAAGTTCCCAGGTCTGTACATCTGTGCCCATTATGAGGGGTTCCTACCATCCCTGTGCTGAGTTCCTGGGTCTGTACCCCTTCTGTGGCCATTATGAGGGGCTCCCACCATCCCTGTGCTGAGTTCCCGGGACTGTCCACCTGACGTGCTCATTATGAGGGGTTCCCACCGTCCCTGTGCTGAGTTCCCGGGACTGTACACCTGCTGTGCCCATTATGAGGGGTTCCTTCCATCCCTAAGCTGAGTTCCCAGGACTGTCCATGGGGGGGAGACATTTTTACAAGCAAAACCTAATTTCCTGGGTCTGTACACCTGCTGTGCCCATTATGAGGGGTTCCCACCATCCCTATGCCAAGTTCCCAGGTCTATGAGGGGTTCCTACCATCCCTGTGCTGAGTTCCTGGGTCTGTACACATTCTGTGGACATTATGGGCGGTGCCCACCATCCCTGTGCTGAGTTCCTGGGTCTGTACACCTGATGTGCCCATTATGAGGCGTTCCCACCATCCCTGTGCTGAGTTCCCAGGACTGTCCACCTGCTGTGCCCATTATGAGGGGTTCCCACCATCCCTCTGCTGAGTTCCCAGGTCTGTACATCTGCTGTGCCCATTATGAGGGGTTCCTACCATCCCTGTGCTGAGTTCCTGGGTCTGTACACGTTCTGTGGACATTATGGGCGGTGCCCACCATCTCTGTGCTGAGTTCCCGGGTCTGTACATCTGATGTGCCCATCATGAGGGGATACATAGAGTGGAGATCTTCCATGGAAGCTCCTGAGATCCCACAGCTCTTCATTTATGAATTTGCTTCTCTTCACCTCCTGGACCCCTGTGTGATCAGTGACCCTGGGGCAGCCGTGATGAGCAAGGTGACAGTTTGGAGAGTCAGCTCCACCATCAGTCAATGATTATCCAGCTCAGTCCATCCATCAGGCCCGATGAATCCAGGCTGGACAGTGACTGGTGGGCGGCCAGAGGAAGAGTCAGCAGATAATGGGGTCGGGAGGGCCAAGGGTGGACAGCCATTGATTGAAGAGGGAAGACAATGGTTCCTCAGGCACACATACAGAGAAATGTGTGTACAATACGGGGGGGCCACACCCGGCCTTTATCTCTACATAATGACCCCTCATCCCACTCAGCATTGTGCTGAGATTAAACCATTTCCTGAGCAGAGCTGGACAACGGCGGGGGCCGCCCACACCACCACTGCCTAGGACAGAAGAAAATGTAGACAATATGTCGCTGGTCATCAAATCCCAATAACAGAACAATACAAAGCATTCACTTCCCTTCAATGGGTTAACGTTCTTTATGTATAAATTTAGAATTTTCCCAAAAAATTTTCTAAAAAAATAAAAATAAATGTTTTCATGAATTGGACTAAAAATAAAAAAATATATAACATTTAAAGTAAAAAAAAAATATATATATATATATATATATAAATATATATAAAAAAATATATAAACAAAAATAAAAAAAAAATATAATAAAAACCCCCAAAAAACTAAAAATAAATAAAAAATTCTAAATCGGCAAACAAATACCTGACTGATTACAACCACAAACAAAATAACTGATAAAAATGGAAAACAACAGATATGACATTTTATTTTATTTCATTACGTTCTATAGTTGTGTGTGTGTTTTACTTTTTTTTATGGTATTATTACATTTTCTTTTTTTTTTTTCCCCACATATAATTATTTGAAATTTTTATTTTTTTGCAGTATTTTTTTAAAATTTTTTAAATTGAGATCACATTTTTTTTAAACGTTGTTATATATGACACCACATCACCGTAACATGTTGCATGTGTTACTGTAAAGTGCGTAATTACGCACGAATTACCATGATGTTGGTGTTAATGGGCTCTTACTGATCATCAATAGCAATTGAAAAATGTTCCACAATTGTCTCAAAAAGATATATATATTTTTTTCTTATACTGTATACAGGTCCTCTTTATAGCGCCGGTCATGCCTGATATTTTGTAAAAAAATTGCCAAATTATTTTTTATTAAAAAAAAAAAAAAAACACTATAAAAAATAATTATTAAAAAAAAAAAAATGTCTTTATTCTGTGAAGGTAATGTAATTGTAAATGTAACTTCGGAATCTGCATTGTTTATTGTACAGTTAAAAGTTGTTAATAAACTTAATTATGAATCCACCGATTTCCAATACTTGACCGATTGATTACACAAAAAGAATTGATCAAATAAAAAGAAAAAAAAAAGACATGAAATTTGAATTTGCTTTTTTTCCCTTTTCATTTTTTATTGTTATTTGAAGCATTCTATCATATGTAGTAATGATGTGTTTTTCTTGCTCTAAGGTATTATCTATGAAAAGTTATATTGATTTTGAAAATAAAAAATTATATATTTGGAATAGTTTTTTTTTATTATTTATTATTGTGTTGCATATGATCAAATTTTTTTATTTTTTTTTATTTTTTTCAGCCCTGATAAAGGGAAATGGTTCCGACCTCTGAAATTTTTTTTTTTTAATTCTACTGAAAAGAATATTATGTTGGAACCTTTGACTGGTATCCACACGCTGCGCCCAGGGCACCTGTCCCTTCTGCCCACCCCCCCTTGCCCTGGGCAGCCTTACCAAACTGCTCAGCTTGATTAATAATAATTCAAGAAAAGGTGGATGTGAGGTGCAGGAATCCATTCTTTTATCAGTCGGGGAGTGTTGGTTGAACTTGATGACCGGACCTCGATAGTTCTACCAGAAAATGTTTTTTTTTTTCTGCTTCCTGATGTCTCAGTTACAACCACACCCTCTAAATATACGAATGTCATGGAGACAGGAAGTAAGTGCTAATCTCATGGAGGCACAAGGAAGACCAGACAACTGGAAGTGTATACTGGTTCGGGGTCAGTAACTCTAAGGGGCCCATTTACAAAGAAAAAATAGTCTCAGCATTCGCATTCCTGTGGTGTCTATTTTCTGTGATTGCCAGTGCCATCTAGTGGTCATAATGTGATATTTTCTTGATTGAGGCATTTCAGGAAAATGCTGCATTATGGCCACTAGGTGGCGCCAACTTTCATAGGAAACGGGTGCATTACAGCTGTGCAAATGCTAACGCATCGGCGCAATTCATTTTTGAACACTACACAACATTTTTTTGTTGTTGTTATAAATAGACCTCTAAGTATTGAAGTAGGAGGATCACTGTGACAGCCAAGCAACTAGCATTTTCAGAACATCAGCAATGGCAGCCTTTATGTTTCACTTATGAAAGGTTTCCTTGTGTTGAACCTCTCCAGTTCACCCACTACTCTGCCTTCTTAGTACTGATAGTCTGGGAACACCATTTGTCTAGACATGTGGCTTTGCTCTCCTGGGTTTCCCATCTCCACCCACTGTGCTATCCAATGTCAGCCAAACACATGGTGAGATTTCCTGCATTCGTGTCTCTGCCCCTCCCACAATAGTGAGATTTCCCTGCATTAGTTTGTCTTTACCCTTCCCACAATGGGGAGATTTCCCTGCAGTGGTTTGTGTCTCTGCCCCTCCCACAATGGTGAGATTTCCTGCAGTAGTTTGTGTCTCTGCCCCTCCCACAATGGTGAGATTTCCTGCATTAGTTTGTGTCTCTGCTCCTCCCACAATGGTGGGATTTCCCTGCATTAGTTTGTGTCTCTGCCCCTCCCACAATAGTGAGATTTCCCTGCAGTAGTTTGTGTCTCTGCCCCTCCCACAATAGTGAGATTTCCCTGCATTAGTTTGTGTCTCTGCTCCTCCCACAATAGTGAGATTTCCCTGCATTAGTTTGTGTCTCTGCCCCTCCGACAATGGTGAGATCTCTCTGCAGTAGTTTGTGTCTCTGCCCCTCCCACAATGGAGAGATTTCCTGCAGTAGTTTGTGTCTCTGCCCCTCCCACAATGAAGAGATTTCCTGCAGTAGTTTGTGTCTCTGCCCCTCCCACAATGGGGAGATTTCCTGCATTAGTTTGTGTCTCTGCCCCTCCCACAATGGGGAGATTTCCTGCATTAGTTTGTGTCTCTGCCCCTCCCACAATGAAGAGATTGCCTTGCAGTAGTTTGTGTCTCTGCCCCTCCCACAATGGTGAGATTTCCCTGCAGTAGTTTGTCTCTCTGCCCCTCCCACAATGGTGAGATTTCCCTGCAGTAGTTTGTGTCTCTGCCCCTCCCACAATGAAGAGATTCCCTGCATTAGTTTGTGTCTCTGCCCCTCCCACAATGGGGAGATTTCCTGCATTAGTTTGTGTCTCTGCCCCTCCCACAATGAAGAGATTGCCTTGCAGTAGTTTGTGTCTCTGCCCCTCCCACAATGGTGAGATTTCCCTGCAGTAGTTTGTCTCTCTGCCCCTCCCACAATGGTGAGATTTCCTGCAGTAGTTTGTGTCTCTGCCCCTCCCACAATGAAGAGATTTCCTGCAATAGTTTGTGTCTCTGCCCCTCCCACAATGGTGAGATTTCCCTGCAGTAGTTTGTCTCGATGCCCCTCCCACAATGGTGAGATTTCCCTGCAGTAGTTTGTGTCTCTGCCCCTCCCACAATGAAAAGATTGCCTTGCAGTAGTTTGTGTCTCTGCCCCTCCCACAATGATGAGATTTCCTGCAGTAGTTTGTGTCTCTGCCCCTCCCACAATGGTGAGATTTCCCTGCAGTAGTTTGTCTCTCTGTCCCTCCCACAATGGTGAGATTTCCCTGCAGTAGTTTGTGTCTCTGCCCCTCCCACAAAGCCATGATAAACTTCTCTCTCTCTCTTGAGTAGTTTGGGTAAACTGGGAATTCTGGTGGCAATCTTTAAGCACTGGTGGGTGGGCATGGCCTTTAAGAGCACCAAAACCAGACAACCTCATGTCCATGGCTCTGCACAAATATTAAGTGATAACGTCCTGCATGACACGTGAAGAGTCTCCCTGGAAAGAACTGAGTATTTTTTCACTTTTATTATCAAATAATTTAATATAAAAAGTAAGGAACAGAATGAAATTTTCACAAATGCATATATATATAAATATATACACGTACTGTACAATCGTAAGTAACCGCGGTCTTCACAGTGCTATATATAGAAACCACGTGTACGTTCCAGACACACTCAGGTTGGAGAGGCGGTTACGTTGGTCGGCGTACACAGCAGAAACGCACGTACGATAATTCTGTTCCCTGTTCACCTTGTATAAGGCCTTATACATTACGGCCACACACTTTATATTGCATCGGTGACATCATGGAGGACACCACTGGGCATCAGAACTCATTATCAGGGCTTCCTCCTGACGTCCGGACTCGTGGTCCAAGACCAAAGACTTTGGTAAGCTGTAGGCCAACGGTAATAGTCCAGCATCCTCTGTAAGCCAAAGATTGGCAATCACCTGGTCAGCTGCAGGCCAATGGTAACAGTCCAGTGGTCCCTGTAGGCCAACGATGGTCAATCATTTGGTTGACCAGGCCAATGGTAACAGTCCAGTGGTCTCCGTAGGCCAACGATGGTCAATCATTTGGTTGACCAGGCCAATGGTAACAGTCCAGTGGTCTCCGTAGGCCAACGATGGTCAATCATTTGGTTGATCAGGCCAATGGTAACAGTCCAGTGGTCTCCGTAAGCCAACGATGGTCAATCATTTGGTTGACCAGGCCAATGGTAACAGTCCAGTGGTCTCTGTAGGCCAACGATGGTCAATCATTTGGTTGACCAGGCCAATGGTAACGCACTAACTGCTCCTTGTAGGCCAAAGGTGGCAACGAAATGGTTAACTGTGGCCTAGGGTCAGGGTTTCAGAGGATGGCCTGACTCTGCAGTCGGAAGGGTTATATTAACTGGTAGTGTATACGGTTCAATGACCATTTTTGTTGTCTTTAATGGCCACTTGTGGTTCAAGAAACAGAGAGGATGCCAACTTCCATTGCAGTCTCTTGGGTAGTCCTTGGCACGAGCTTGCAGTATAACGGCTGAAGGCACTGGGTTGCAGTTTCATAGTCAAGTGTAGAGCAAAGTTGTAATCCAAAAGCCTTTGGAGGCACACAGCAGTCCATCCATCCTTTGAAGGCACTGGGCAACTGTCTGGAATGGGCTCTGAAAGAAATGGGTGATGGTCCACCTGCCTTATGGAGGCAACGGGTAACAGTCAAATAGTCCTTTAAAGGCACCGGAAAAACTGTCCTTGGAGGCACTGGGTAACAGTCCAACTGTCCTTGGAGGCACTGGGTAACAGTCCAACTGTCCTTTGTAGGCACTGGGAAACTTTCCATCTGGCCTTTGAAGGCACTGGGAAACTGTCCAACTGACCTTTGAAGGCACTGGGAACCTGTCCAACAGTTCCTGGAGGCACTGGTTTGCAGTCAAACAGTCTTTTGAAAACCATTAGTAACACGGTGCAGAAATTGGCGGAAGCTTCTCCGGTGGAATGATCTGTTGTAGACTAGATAGAATTTTCTTCTGATGGCCAGCAAGGGTGATGCCCATTCGAAGGAGATCCCTGAAAGGGAAAGAGGATTACTCAATATGCATTCAATTTATGAGCCCAAATAACGATTTCTCTGTCCCTAATCAACCCCAGCCTGCCTTCCATATCAAGCTTTCTCTACTGCCCCCTATGTCCTGTTTTAATAACTATAACCCCCCCCCCCCACCTTCTTACCTCCTCTACTGCCTTGTCATTGCATATTACTTGAAGTATAGTTAGACATTATGAACATATCAAAGACAGACCTTCTGTACCCTCTAATTTGGCAAGAAAGTCGCTATTTTACAGCCTGTGACGTCCCTGATGCACTCAGCACTTCAGTACCCTGTTGGAGGAGTCATTCTTAGGGAATGCCCGAAAACCAGCCCACTGAATCGGTAAAGATTGAGTGCTTATGGGAACTGTTGCCTATGAGGGCATGTTCACGTTATAGGAACGTAAGTCGCCCTTTGTAAACTGCAGTTCGCATGGGCCCTCCACCTTCACAGTTCGAGTGGTTGGCTCTCAGGGCCTTTTAGGACTACATTCTGTGAGTGTAGGGGTCGGCCTATGGAGGGCGGCTTAGACAGGTTTGTGGGTGGCCAATTTTAGGTTTGATGTGCATCCAAACAAGTAACTGCAGATGAGGTTTCCTTATGACTAGAAGCAGGTAGGCCGGATGACCCAGTCTGCAGCTTCAGAATCTGACTTGAGGTTATTTGAGGGTAACAGAGACAGTTTGTTATTCAGACACTGATAAAACATTTCCTTGCTTGGATGACATACTCTGTGGTGATCTGCCGCACTCGGCTGAAGGTCGTAAATCCGGCGCTCCTGAAACCCTCTTCGTAGCGACCCATCTTGATGGCGTGCAACCACTCGCCCACCGTGGCAAAGGAGGAGTAGTGGGGTGTGCGCTGGTCCAGAAGGGGCTGCTGCGATGACCTGCCGGGGGCAAGGGAGGGAGTGGGAAGAGAAGATCCATGGTGGTCAGAAATGCTCCAGAAACACAACTGACCCCCCCCCCCCCCCAAAGTCCAAGGACAATGTCTCTGCTCTGCACAACTCACCAGATGCACCACAGTCATGGCCTTATTTTAAGTAAGATTTTGATTAGACATTTTTACAAAAGGGTGCAGTGCGCGGGTCAATTTTATACCACCAATTACAAGACTAGTCAGCCTTTGTGTTACAAATCAGTTGGTGAAGTTAATTGGACATACCAATCAAAATCGTACTGCCTATGGCCAAAAATTTATAAGTTTGTAAAAATAGATGTAAAAAGGATACAGGCAGCACAGGATACTATGGAGGCCGAAGGGTTAAGCCCATCAAATACGTCTCATATGTATAAAATATATAACAGTAATGAACATCTAGACGCTGGAAATCGGTAGATTAACGGTTGCCCAATGCGGAGATATCACGAATCTAGGGTCTAACTTAAGAACTAGGATTGTGCCACTGCTAGTTCTATGACTGCGTGGAGTCACTGATGGCTGCTGGTCCACATTTAATGATCTGGAACCAAATCAGTGTGACTGGCCGCCCAGAATGATGATCCCATGAGGGGAGTTTATAAACAAACCCTGCTGACTCCAGCATAGAGAAGCACATGGATGGCTGAGACCAACAGGCTGCAGCTGTCACAGTGCAATTCAGTGAGTGGGAAAAAAAAAAAAGTTTTTTAACATATGATCTCCAATAAAAATAGCAAATACTTTTAGTGGTGGTCACGAGACATTTGTCTCCCGAAGAAGAAGGCTGGGGGTGGAGATTGAAGGGGATGTCGCAGATCCTAGGAGACTCTGTGTTCCCATACTGTAGGTGGAGACGTGCAGGAGTCCTTGTCACCCAACCATGGGCATGGCAGCTAACATCAACAGCCCTAGAGGACCATGCATTCTCAGGCCTGTAGGAAGGGTTGTGCAGGAGTCACTGTCACTGAAACTGGAGGGGGCATGGCAGCTGATGTCAATGGTCCTAGAGGACCTTGGAGGCATGACAGCTGATATAGACCTAGAAGATCATGCATTCTCAGGCTGTAGGCTGGGGCGTTGATGTCCATAGACCTAGAAAACTTTGTGTTATTGGACTGTAGATGGGAACAAGCAGGAGCCACTGGCACTCAACCATTGGCTTGGCAACAGCCCTAGAGGACCTTGTGTTTTTGAGCTGTAAGCTGGGATGTGCAGGAGCCACTATCACTGAAACTGAAGGGTACATGGCTGACGTCAATGCTCCTAGAGGACATTGGGAGTATGACAGCTGATGTCAATGGGCCTAGGATGCTTTGTGTTCCCAGACTGTAGGTGGGGACATACAGGAGCCACCGTCCCTCAACCATGGGCATGGCAGCCAACATCAACAGCCCTAGAGGACCATAAATTCCCAGGCTGTCAGCTGGGATATGCAGGAGCCACTGTCACTGAAACTGGAGGGTGGCATAGCAGCTTATGTCAATGGCCCTAGAGGACGTTGGGAGCATGACAGTTAATGTCAATGGACCTAGGAAACTTAAGGCAGGGATATGCAGGACTCACTGTCTCTAAACCATGGGCTTGGCAGCTATCAACAGCTCTAGAGTATCTGGTGTTCTCAAGTTGTACGTTGAATGTGCGGGGGTCACTGTCGATTAAACCATGGGCATAGCAGCTGACGCCAATGGTCCTAGAGCAGCTTATATTTTCAGGCTGCAGGCTGAGACATGCAGAAGGCGGTATCACTGAAACTAGAGGGGGGCATACAGTAGTAGCTGACGCCAATGATCCTAGAGCAACTTATATTCTTAGGCTGGGACATGCAGGAGCCACTGTCACTGAAACTGGAGGGGGCATCGCAGCTTACGTCAATGGCCCTAGAAGATGTTGGGGGCATGACAGCTGATGTAAATAGAGATAGAAAACTTTGTGTAATTGTACTGTAGACAGGGACATGCAGCAGCCACTGGCACTCAACCATTGGCTTGGCAACAGCTCTAGAGGAACTTGCATTCTTGAGCTGTAGGCAGGGATATGCAGGAGCACCTCAAACAAGAGGGGGCATGGCAGCTGATGTCAATGGCCCTAGAGGACCTTGGGGGCATGACATCAGATGTCAATGGACCTAGGGGATTTTGTGTTCTTGGGTTGTAGATGGGGAAATGCAGGAGCCACTGTCACCCAAACCTTGGGCTTGGCAGCTATCACCAACAGCCCTAGAGGACCTTGGATTCATAGGGTGTAGGCTGGGACATTCCGGAGCCACTGGCACTCAACCATGGGCTTGGCAGATATCATCAGCCCTAGAGGACTATGTATTCTTGAGCTGTAGGCTGGGACACGCAGGAGCCACTGTCAGTGAAACTGGAGGAAGCATGGCAGCTGATATCAATGTCCCTAAAGGACGTTGGGGGCATGACAGTTGATGTCAATGGACCTAGAAAACATTGTCTTATTGGACAGTAGACCGGGACATGCAGGAGCAACTGGCACTCAACCATTGACTTCTCAACAGCGATGGAGGACCTTGCATTCTTGACCTGTAGGCTGGAACATGCAGGAGCCACTGTTACTAAAACTGGAAGAAGCATGGCAGCCCTCAATGGCCCTAGAGGACCTTGCGATCTTAGATTATAGATGGGGATATAGGTGGGGATGTGCAGGAGCCACTGTCTCTCAACCATGGGCT
Source organism: Lithobates sylvaticus (assembly GCA_028564925.1). Lineage (NCBI taxonomy): Eukaryota > Metazoa > Chordata > Amphibia > Anura > Ranidae > Lithobates > Lithobates sylvaticus. The sequence goes on from CM053029.1 coordinate 28,428,357, forward strand.
TCGAGGCTATCATCAACGGCCCTAGACGACCTTGCATTCTCAGGCTGTAGGCTGGGAGGCGCAGGAGCCAATGTCACTGAAACTAGAGGGGGGGCATGGCACCTAATGTCAATGGACTTGGGAAACTCTGTGTTCACAGACTGAAGGTGGGGACATGCAAGAGGCACTAGCACTCAACCATTGGCTTGACAGCTAACATCAACAGCCCTAGAGGACCTTGCATTCTTGACCTGTTGGCTGGGACATGCAGGAGCCACTGTTACTGAAACTGGAAGAAGCATGGCAGCCCTCGATGGCCCTAGAGGACCTTGAATTCTTAGAGTTTAGAAGGGGATATAGGTGGGGATGTGCAGGAGCTACTGTCACTCAACCATGGGCTTCAAGGCTATTATCAACAGCCCTAGAGGACCTTGCATTCTCAGGCTGTAGGCTGGGAGGTGCAGGAACCACTGGCACTGAAACTAGAGGGGGCATGGCAGCTGATGTCAATGGACTTGGGAAACTCTGTGTTCACGGACTGTAGGTGGGGACATTCGGGAGCCACTAGCACTCAACCTTTGGCTTGGCAGCTAACATCAACAACCCTAGAGGACCTTGCATTCTTAGGGTGTAGGCAGGGATGTACAGGAGCCACTGGCACTCAACCATGGGCATTGCAGCCAACAGAAATAGCCCTAGCAGACCATGCAGAAGCCGCTGTCACTGAAACTGGAGGAAGCATGGCAGCTAATGTCAACGGACATAGGAAACTGTGTTCATGGACTTTAGGTGGAACATGCAGGAGCCACTGTCACCCAACTATGGGCTTGGAAGCTTACATCATAGAGGACCTTGCATTCTTGAGCTGTAGGCTGGGATGTGCAGAAGCCGCTGTCACTGAAACTGGAGGAAGCACGGCAGCTAATGTCCATGGACCTAGGAAACTGTGCTCACGGACTTTAGGTGGGACATGCAGGAGCCACCGTCACCCAACTATGGGCTTGGAAGCCAACATCATAGAGGACCTTGCATTCTTGAGCTGTAGGCAGGAATATGCAGGAGCTGCTGTCACACAAATCGGAGGGGAACGTGGCTGCTGTAATCTGATTTTGGGACTACCTACATGACGACGCAGGTCAGATCGGCTTCCCGTAATTCCAAAATCAGAGAAAGAAACGCCAAATGACCACACCAGGAACGAATCTGCTTCCATGGCAGGCGTGGTCAGTAATAAACAGGAAGGGGTTATTTGTTTTGGTTTTTGACAAGATCACCAGGTAAGTTATGGTTTTAGAAGATGAGAATGCGGATCTTGTACTGAGATTACATAGAAGAGAAGACTCGTCCCCAAGTTTTTAACCAAAGGGATAATAAATTCTGACTACAAACAATGGACGCCCCCAGCGATATACTTCATTGGGTGTCTTTGTTACATGAGACGTATTTGATGAAGACTTTCACATTTTCGATGTTTAACCTCTGAGCATCCGATGCAGCAAACTTCCTGCACTGTCCTCTTCCCCCGTCATTCATGTACAGGATAGATCTGCCCGGGCCGGAGTCTGTTAATTAGGAAGCCGAGTACACAATAATCCCATTATCTCTCCCCGCTACGCCCCGTCCTTTCCATGGCGGCTTCCTCTCTGCCGCATTCTAACCTCTGAACTCCGACCTCAGCCCTGGAGAGCAATGCTCCCGCAATCAGTCTCACTTCCCCCGCTTCGCATAACCCCCCCCCCCCCCCCCCTCATTGCTGCAGAGCCTCATAGGGGAAAGACTACTATTATTATTCTGTGATTTTATTATCTACTTATCTATTGCAACAGATAAAAACATTCTGAAAAGGTTTGAAGTTTTGGATTTTTTTTACTACTGTCTGTGTCCCCGCTGGAAAGATTCACCCTCTCTATCTGTCCTGGTGTTACTGGCACAGAAAGTGAAATCCAAACACCAAACAGAAATAGAGGGGAAAACTTCCAACGGTGACACCTATGCGAGGAGATTTCATCTCCCTTCCTGTTGTAACTCCAGGAAAGGACGTAAAGGATGTCCTTGTAAAACATATAGTATTGAAAATATAAAACATATAAAATGTTATTAAATATTACTATATAATATAATTATAATATAAGCTATTCAATAATTTCTTTTATAATAATTATTTATAATAAAAATAATAATTTGCTACAATAATTGTTACTATTGATAAAGATATAATTATATTATTAGAATTATATTATATTAGAATTATATAATTCAACATTTAAGGATAATTTAATAATATTATATTACATTATATAGAAAATCTGTGTGATTGGTTCTGTTATGTTTCCATTTTACACATCTGTAATTGCAGTCCGTCTCTATTGTTGTAAAATCAAAATAAACGCCTTTATAAAAAAAAATAATAATATGATATATAAAAATAATTATTTGCTTAAATAATTATTCCTTTTGATAACGATTATAATTATATTATTATTATATTATAATGTTATAATTCAATATTTGATAATAATGTAATAAAATTATATTAATTTCATTATATAAAAATAATTTGCTAAAATAATTGTTTCTTTTGATAACGATTATAATTATATTATTATAGTTATATTATAATCCTATAATTCAATATTTAATAATGTTATATTAATTATATTATTTAAAAAAAAATGAAATGCTGAATTCAATTTGTTAGCAGGAACATCTTTATTTTTGCTCTGTCTGGACTTCCTTCGCCATTCCCTGTGCAGCTGCCTTGTTGACTGCGACTCTCATTTTCTGAGCCTGACATTATTTTCTCAGGCATCACAAAACACCTGATGTTTACCTAATATCTATTTGTGGCCTGCACCCATCCCCCACCACCACCACCCTTTTTTTGGGGTCTAAAAAAAAAGTTTTGTCCTTATTCTTGTCATACACAACAGGACAAGTCCTTAAACTTTGAAGGGAACCCGTCACACATACATAACAATGCCTGCAATAATATTTCAAAGGACAAAGCCTATCAATTCACAAGAAACCAGTGATTGGGATAAGTAGGACTCATTTTTTTGGTGACCCACGTCAAGAACAAGGCCGTCTCTGTCATGTATGGATGACGTGTTCTCCTGTCTTCCACAGTTAAACCCTTGACTTGACCCCCTTGGCATCCAGGCACCCACTTACCCTGGCTGTTCCCTGGCGGTGATTTTCAGACTGGCAGGGTTGCGGATGAGCTTGTCGAGGGCGCTGACGATTTCCGCGAAGCGGGGGCGGGAGGCCCTGTCCCGTTGCCAGCAGTCCAGCATGAGTTGATGCAGCGCGGAGGGGCAGTCGGGTGGGGCGGGGAGCCGGTAGTCCTGCTCTATGGCGTTGATCACCTAGAGAGACACAGAGACATGAATTATATGTAGGACCCTATAGGCGGTGACCTTTTTACGAGGAGAATACGAGCAGTAGAGGGGAACTCACATCTTGGTTGGACATGTCCCAGTACGGCCTCTCTCCGAAGGACATGACTTCCCACATGACGATGCCGTAGCCCCAGACGTCGCTGGCGGAGGTAAACTTGCGGAAGGCGATGGCTTCTGGCGCTGTCCAGCGAATCGGTATTTTGCCACCCTAAGAAGAGACAGATGCAGATGGCTTAATGACCCTTCTGTGCTTTGTACTCATTTCCTTCTAGAGATAATGGGGCCCCAGACAGTCTAACTGACAGGGCCCCACCTACAAGCAGACCCCTGCCAGGCTCAGGTCCCCTTGCTGTCCCCGGCAAAAAAACACGGTAATGCAAACTATCTGCACCATGTCATTTCAGCTATGGGTGGTGTTTGGTGTGCTGAGTCACTCGTGGACTTTCTATTATATCTTAATCTTGAGGACTCTAAAAGGCAAGGTGCCCTTGGCTGTAGTTTCTGGTTCTGTTCCTTTCCACCAGGAAGTTTTGGGTGAAAATCACACCTTTGTGTGCATTCCTTTTACATTCTTCAGAATATAAAATAAATCAAAAATCAAATAGGGATGATGTGAAACCCTTATAATGGGCACATCAGGTGTACAGACTCGGGAACTCAGCACAGGGATGGTGGGAACCCCTCATAATAGGCACAGCAGGTGTACAGACCCGAGAACTAAGCGCATGGATGGTAAGAATCCCTCATAATGGGCACAGCCGGTGTACAGACCCAGGAACTCAGCACAGGGATGGTGGGAACCCATTATAATGGGCACAGCAGGTGTACAGACCCGGGAACTCAGCACAGGGATGGTGGGAACCCCTCATAATGGGTACAGCAGGTGTACAGACCCAGAAACTTAGCACAGGGATAGTGGGAACCCCTCATAATGGGCACAGCAGGTGTACAGACCCGAGAACTCAGTGCATGCATGGTAAGAACCCCTCATAATGGGCACAGCAGGTGTACAGACTGAGTAAATCAGCACAGGGTTGGTGGGAACCCCTCATAATGAGCACAGTGGGTGTACAGACTGAGGAACTCAGCACGGGGATGGAGGGAAACCCTCATAATGAGCACAGCAGGTGTACGGACTGAGGAACTCAAAACAGGGGTGGTGGGAACCCCTCATAATGGGCACAGCAGGTGTACAGACCTGGGAACTCAGCCTAGGGATGGTGGGAACCCCTCATAATGGGCACAGTAGGTGTACAGAACCAGGAACTAACTGCAGGGACCTCCCCAGTATAGTCCCAGAGAGACAGAAGAGATTGTCAGAGGAGTTAACTCTCCAGTATCCACCAAAACAAGGGTCTTGGACGGAAGCAATATCCTATATCGTATTCTAATGGCGGTCCCCTCCTTTTGGTTGTAATTCCCCAAATTCCTCCAAAGCTACTACCTACCAGACAGGATGTATATGTTGGGTCGGTGGATCCTTCCTGCAGGAACCTGGACAAGCCGAAATCAGACACTTTGCACACCAGGTTGCTGTTCACCAGAATGTTCCGTGCTGCCAGGTCCCGGTGGACATAATTCATCTCTGCTAGGTAACGCATGCCAGAAGCAATCCCACGCAACATCCCTACCAATTGGATAGGCGTGAACTGTCCATCGTTCGCCTGTCAGGGACAAGACAGTGAACACAAAATTTAAACATATACAATACCAGTTTCCTCCATTATACAATATAGGAACTGTAGCAGCAAATATTGGTGTAGAACATCCAGCTTCACCCAATTCATTCATCAGCAAGAGCAGCAGTAGATTTAATATTCAATGAGTTATGAACTGGGTCTCCACCATCACACAATCATTCATGACACCTTCCACCATTACCCCATTCTCTAGCACCCCTCCCTCCATCATCATATCTTTCACCATCACACCATCATTCATCACCCTTTTCACCATAATTCCAACACACCTTCCTTCACCACATCACCCTGTTCTCCAGGACTCCTTTCACTATCATCACACAATTGTCCACCACCCCTTCCTCCATCACATTTCCCCACCAACACCACATAATATATCATTCCATATAGCAACACCACTTCCAACATTGACTACCTACCATCACCCCTCCCTCCATCATATCATTGTCCATCACCACTTCCAACACCAACCACCTACCATCACCCCTCCCTCCATCATATCATTGTCCATTACCACTTCCAACATCAACCACCTACCATCACCCCTCCCTCCATCATACCATTATCCATCACCACTTCCAACATCGACCACCCACCCTCAACCCTCCCTCCATCATACCAATATCCATCACCACTTCTAATATCGACCACCCACCATCACTCCTCCCTCCATCACACCATTATCCATCACCACTTCCAACATCACATTTTCCCATTTTCCTCTATCACTCCATCTTCCATCATATTATTGTCCATAACCACTTCCAACATCAACCACCTACCATCACCCCTCCCTCCATCATATCATTGTCCATTACCACTTTCAACATCAACCAACTACCATCACCCCTCCCTCCATCATAACATTATCCATCACCGCCTCCAATATCGACCACCCACCATACTATTATCCATCACCAACCACCCACCATCACCCCTTCATCCATCATTCCTTCCACTATTGCACCATTGTACAGTATATAGCATCTTTCTTCCACTTGTCATTCACAGATATCCTCTAATACCCTTCTAATTTTATCATATAAATTCATGTTTCTCTCTAGAATACGTTTTTTAAACAGAAAACAGCCTTGCCAAAACACAAATTCGAAATATATTCAGCAGCTCTGTCTGTGGAAGCATACATACCCGAAGGAAGGAGTCCAGGGCACCGTTCTCCATGTACTCAGTGATAATCATGACAGGGCAGTTGTTGGTTATGACCCCCTCAAGGTGGATGATATTAGGATGGTGAAACTGCCCCATGATGCTGGCTTCGCTCAGAAACTCCCGCCGCTGGCGTTCTGTGTAACCGCCCTTTAGCGTTTTGATAGCCACATAGTTTTCCTTTTTCCCGGGAACTTTCAGGCGGCCGCGACACACTTCCCCAAACTCACCTGCCAGAGAGGAAAGGTTATTGAAAGTACAGAAAGCCTGGCTGTTACCAGATAACCAACACCCACCCAAAAATGCTGAACTTTTATTCTTTTAGATACTTAGGTATTAGTGGTGGTATGAGTGATATGAAGAAACCCAACTAAAATGCTCCCTCTAGCTCTCTATATCTTCAGTCTTCTTCTAGGTTTTCTTCACATCCACCATAATACCTCATAATTCAAGAAACAACCTCCACCATTCATCCCCATCTCTGGTGCTCACCAATTCCGATGACCTAGAGCGTTTGTTCTGTAAACACCATATAGATCTATGGCCCCAATACTTCACACCTTCACCCATCTCCTACATATTCTCCAACCTCACTTTTGGCTATGTACACTTCCTATTTAACCATTGGTGACCTAATTGTGCCCAATTTAACCTCTTAACAATAAAACATCATAATTCAAGGAGCAACCCCCACTATCCTGATCTTTGGTACTCACCAACTTCAATGACCAAGAATGTGGCTTCTGTACACACCATATGGATTCATGGCCCTGTTCCTTCCTATGTTCACTAATCTCCTACACAACCTTCTCTTTGGGCAATTCCACTTATTAAATCTTTGATGACCTTATTTTATTGAGCCCAGTTTAAACAATCTCCACCATCCCCAATCTTTGGTACTCAACAGCTCTGATGACCTGAAATGTGTCTTCTGTACAGCTAATAGATTCATGGCCCAGCTCCTTCACATGTTCACTCAATTCCTGCATATTTCCCACCACAAAATTCTCTTTGGTTATTTACACTTCCCACTTAACCTATAATGACCTAATTCTGCTAGATTTAATCTATCAACAAACATCATCCATCATCCATCCTAATCAAAAGGAACAACCTCTACCATCCCGACCTTTGGCACTCACCACGACGACCTAGAATGTTTCTTCTGTACACCACATATAGATTCATGGCCCTGCTCCTTCCTACGTTTACATCTCCACCACAATCTTCTCTGGTTATACACATTTCTTACTTAACATATGACGACCTAACTTTGCTCAATTTAATCTATCAACAAACAACATCCATCATAATCAATGGAACAACCTCTACCATCCCACCAGCTCTGATGGCCTAGAATGTGTCTACTGTATACAACATATAGATTCATGGTCCTGCCACCCATCTCCTAAACAACTTTCTCTTTGGTCATTTATACTTCTTATTTAACCTTTGATGACCTACTTTTATTATGCCCAGTTTAATCCCCCACCAAAAAAATCCACCATCACCAATCTTTGGTCCTCACCAGCTCCGATGACCTCCTCAATTTTCACGTATGAAGCGTCAATCTCCTTGGCGAATTCCCTCACAGCCTCGTTGGGGTCTTCGTAGGTGAAGGGGTCAATGTACAACTTCGTGCCTGAAACAGATAAATCAGTAAATAAGCCGTACAAAAAAAACACATGGGATGACTACTACCCAGGAGGTATACACAAGACCTATTGAGTCATATATTTAGTTGGACTGAAAGACTTTGTACAGTTTGCCTCTCATATGTATCTTTAAAGGAAAACTTAAGCTGTATAAGTATGTAATTTATTTCAATTTTGGGTTTAAAAAAAGCTTTCCAAGCCATTTAGATGAGGACACTGAAGGAATACGTAAGTGAATCTTTCAATAGATTAGTTTTAGATTTCTTCTAACTTACTGTGCCCAATGAGATACTGTCCCGGTTTGTCGCTGTACTCTGGCTCTTTGTGGCTTCCATGTTTCCTGTGTGCAAAGAGAGATAGAAAAAAGAAAAAATTGTTTATGGCAATGAAAAATGATTTGCATCTGCATGAGCTTATCAGAAAGTGGGTGAGGTGGCTTCACCTTTGAGGTCTGCACCCCAAATTCCTCACACTTAGGTGACAATGTGATGGAAGAAAGGGCTGCATTTCAGGGGCACTTACCTTACACACACTACCGCAATGATGATAACCACGATCACCAGGATTGCCCCCACACCAGCCGTCCCAGCAATCAGTTCCACCTGAGGCTGAGCTTTCGCTGGGTCTAAAAAAAAATATGATGTGTCAGCCATAATGTTACAAAGCCGATACATTTATGTATAGAGCACATGAATATCAGGGCTAGACAGATATATGTATATCGCAGTGGTGCTATCTGGGTGTACGTTGCCCCTTCCTCTGCACTCACCCTGTGAAAGTGTCCGAAAGAGGGCATCTCCGCTAAACGCCCCGTACCCGGCTTCTGTCCTCGCCCGCACTTGTACCACATATACCGTCCCTGTGCGGAGTCCCACCAGGCGTGCCTCGCTGCCAGGGGTCTTCAGAAACATGGTGAGGGGCTTTTCCTGATCCTGAGGAAAAGAGAAGGGGATTATTATTGGCACCAAATGCACGTCCTAAGGAAAGACAGGTCCTTCTAAGAAAGACTAAGGAGAGAGGAGAGACTGGTCATTCTAAGGAAAGACAGGTCCTTCTAAGAAAGACTAAGGAGAGAGGAGAGACTGGTCATTCTAAGGAAAGACAGGTCCTTCTAAGAAAGACAGGTCATCCTAAGGAGAGAGGAGAGACAGGTCATTTAAAAGGAAAGATGGGTCATCCTATGAAAAGACAGGTCAACCTAAGGAGAGAGGAGAGACAGGTCATTTTAAGGAAAGACAGGTCATCCTAAGAAAAGACAGGCCATCCTAAAAAAGATAGGTCATCTGAGGACAGATCCTCCTGATGTCTACCAGGAGGAGATTGTTTAAACTGGGGTCAAAGGTTAAATAAGAAGTGTAATTGCCCAAAGAGAAGGTTGTGTACGAGATTAGTGAATGTAGGAAGGAGCAGGGCCATGAATCCATCTGGTGTGTACAGAACCCACATTCTTGGTCATTGAAGTTGGTGAGTACCAAAGATCAGGATAGTGGGGGTTGCTCCTTGAATTATGAGGTTTTCTTGTTGAGAGGTTAAATTGGGCACAATTAGGTTACCAATGGTTAAATAGGAAGTGTACAAAGGGGAGGTTGGAGAATATGTAGGAGATGGGTGAAGGTGTCAAGTATTGGGGCCATAGATCTATATGGTGAAGAAGAAACGCTCTAGGTCATCGGAGTTGGTGAGCACCAGAGATGGGGATGAATGGTGGAGGTTGTTCCTTGAATTATGACATATTATGGTGGATGTGAAGAAAACCTAGAAGAAGACTGAAGATGTAGAGAGCTAGAGGGAGCATTTTAGTTAGGTTTCTTCATATCACTCCAACCACCACTAATACCTAAGTATCTAAAAGAATAAAAGTTCAGCATTTTTGGGTGGGTGTTGGTTATCTGGTAACAGCCAGGCTTTCTGTACTTCCAATAACCTTTCCTCTCTGGCAGGTGAGTTTGGGGAAGTGTGTCGCGGCCGCCAGAAAGTTCCCGGGAAAAAGGAAAATGATGTGGCTATCAAAACGCTAAAGGGCGGTTACACAGAACGCCAGCGGCGGGAGTTTCTGAGCGAAGCCAGCATCATGGGGCAGTTTCACCATCCTAATATCATCCACCTTGAGGGGGTCATAACCAACAACTGCCCTGTCATGATTATCACCGAGTACATGGAGAACGGTGCCCTGGACTCCTTCCTTCGGGTATGTAAACTTCCACAGCCAGAGCTGCTGAATATATTTTGAATTTATGTTTTGGCAAGGCTGATTTTTATTTAAAACACATTCTAGAGAAAAACATGAATTCATGTGATAAAATTAGAAGGGTAATAGAGGATATCTGTGAATGACAAGTGGAAGAAAGATGCTATATACTCTACAATGGTACAATAGTGAAAGGGATGATGGGATGAAGAAAAAAAAGGGGTCCTCTTAAGCAGAGACAAGTTCAACTGAGAAAAGGTAGGTTCACTTATGGAAAGACAGGTCCTTTTGAAAAAGAGACAGGTCTTCCTGAGAAAATACAGGTCCTCCTAAAGAGAGCTAGGTCTTCCTAAGAAAAGACAGGTCTTTCCGAGAAAAGATAGGTCTTTCCGAGAAAAGTTAGGTCCTCCCAGAAGAAAAGACAGGTTCTACAAAGAAAAGAAAACGTCTCCTAAGAAAAGACAGGTCCTCCTAAGAAGAGATAAGTCTTCTTGAGAAAAGGCAGGTCTTCGTAAGAAAAGATAGGACCTCTTGAGTAGAGATATAGCTTTATGAGTAAAGACAGGTCCTTTTAACATTAGGTTACAAGGTCATCTAAGGTTTCCAGCAGTTTTGTCCAGAAAGAAAGTAAAAAGTCCTCCCCATTGGTGGCTGTTTCAGGCCGCCCACACCTCCATATTGAAGAGCATTCAAACCAAAAAGGACAGAATCGTAGTATACTGCACCTTCTCAAAGTACTTGACTTCATAATCCAGGATGTTCCCCCTATTTGGTGACTGCGGAGGGAGCGGAGGGGTCCACCGTAGAGTCAGAGAGGACTCAGACACGGAAATCTGCTGGATCCCGTTCACAGGGAGGGGTACTGAAAGACAGCAGAAGAAGGGTTAAATCTGTTGCAGTGCCTCCCAAACTGCACAACTCACAGCGGAACATGTGACTCACGGTCGCGGTCGGTGGTGACGTTGAGCTCCTCCCCTGAGGCTGCCGATCCGCTGCGATCCGATACGCCGTTCAAAGCCAAGACCCGGAAGGTGTAGGTAACTCGGGGGCGGAGCCCAGACACTCGGATCCTGCGTTCCGTCAACTTCTGTGGGCGGGGGAAGAAGGAGAGGCGGGTACACGGGTTGCAGGTGACCCCGCTAGAGCACTCTGAGCACTGCACCTCGTAATACAAGTCTGACCGGCCGCCAGCGTCAAGGGGCTCGCTCCAGTCCAGATCTACGATAGAGCCGTTCACATGCGGTACGATACTCCGAGGAGCCGAGGGCGGAGCTAAGAGCAGAGAAACAGTATTAAAACGATATCATAATACGTCTTATCTTTTCTTATCTATTATAATAATTAAAAACAAAATCATTTAAGAGGCTCTAGTAGCAGTATTGGGATTATGACTATTTAGCTACTTACTGGTGCAGGGAGCATTGACGGGGTCCCCAGGGGACCGGAAATACCCCGGCTTGCAGTTGCACGTTGTGGCACCGGCGGTCGTTGACTGACTGTATGCAGGGCAGGGCTGGCACATCGTCTCTCCGGTGACAGGTTTAAAAGTTCCCGGGGGACAAACTGCAGAGAAGAAAAAAGATCAGATTAGATTGTGAGCTCCGGTGTCAAGAGGGCTAGACAACGCAGGTTTAACCAGTGACGATGCAACAAGAGGTGAGTTAATGAGTGGCAATGTGACAGCTTGGCATATCCTCTACTTAGATTGTAAGGAGCAGGGCCCTCTGATTCCTACTGTATTTGTACTGTCTACACTGATGTTGTAAAGCATTGCGCAAACTGTTGGCGCTTTCTAAATCCTGTATAATAATAATTATAATGGTTAATGGAAGCAGGATAAAAGGAATGGATGGCTGCACACCGAGGTAGTGATGAATTTTTTTATTGTAAAATCTGTAACATGAATAACACCAGGTAGGCACGTTTTTCACACAGCGACGCTGCGCTTATTCATGAATAAGCACAGCGTCGCTGTGTGAAACGCGTCAACCTGTACCTGTTTGCCTGTCCTGTGGTGTTACTGGAAAGGATGTACTGGAAATGGAGCACAAAGAAAGGCAACAAAGCTAATAAAGGGTCTGGAGGATATTAGTTATGAGGAAAGGTTGCGAGCACTGAACTTATTCTCTCTGGAGAAGAGACGTGTTAAAGGGGATAAATGTTAAAAAAGTCTGATAATTGAAAAAAAAAGCAGCCAGCAATGTTTATTAACAACATTGCTCAGCTGAAACACTAAAATAAAAAGAAACATTTGATTCTTTTTGTATCTTTCTGTTTCTTCATCTGCAGATCAAAGGGATGAACAAATATTTCTCTGTTTAACCCCTTATAAACCCTTAATTTACTCTAATCAGCCTTAATTAACCCCCTATTCTCCTCCATTTAATTATTTTCCTGCTTTTTTTTTATTTTGTTCACGTCTATTTTATAAACGATAAAACAAAACTTTTTTTTTTTTGTTTGCTTTGTTAGTGAATATTTTTACATAATATATATATATATATATATATTAACATATATACACATTTCACATTGAAAAAACGCAAAATTAAAAACAAAAATCTTTTTATTTAATTTGTAAATAACTTTTCAACAGCAAGTGAAAACTTGACAGCAAGTGAAAACAAAAACTGTTGCGTTGGGTATCTGTGATTGGTATTTCGCGAGTACTAAAAAAAAAAAAAAAAAAAAGTTTCGGTACACGTAGTTAAAAAAAAAAAAAAAAATGGTATTGGTGCATCCCTACTCACATGCAACATTTCCGTCGGAAAATCCGACCGTGTGTACGCGGCATAAGAAGTTAACCGCTTCCGGCCCGCCGCATGTAAATATACGTCGGCAGAATGGCACGGCTAGGCAAAAGCACGTATATATACGTCCCCTTTAATTGCCTAGCCGTGGAGTCACGTGCGCGCCACCGGCGGCACGCTCGGGAGCTCCGTGACCACGGCCGCGGGACCAGCGGACCCGATCGCCGCTGGTGTCCCGCGATCGGGTCACAGAGCTGAAGAACGGGGAGAGGTCTGTGTAAACAAACCTCTCCCCGCGCTTCCTACTCTCCTGTCATTGATCGGCTGTTCCCTGTCATCGGGAAAGCCGATCAGTGATGTCAGACGTCAGCCCCGCCCCCTAATGTAAAAAAAAAACACAACACGTCACACTAACTCCTCCCCTCCCCCTAGTGGTTAACTCCTTCACTGCCACTGTCATTTACATAGGAATCAGTGCATTTAAATAGCACTGATTTCTGTATAAATGACAAAGGTCCCAAAAATGTGTCAAAAATGTCCGATGTGTCCGCCATAATGTCGCAGTCACAATAAAAATCGCTGATCGCCGCCATTACTAGTAAAAAAAAAAAATATTAATAAAAATGCTAGAAAAATATCCCCTATTTTGTAAACGCTATAACTTTTGCGCAAACCAATCAATAATCGCTAATTGCGATTTTTTTCACCAAAAATATGTAGAAGAATACGTATCGGCCTAAACTGAGGAAAAAAAATGTTTTTTTATATATTTTTTGGGGATATTTATTATAGCAAAAAGTAAAAAATATTGCATTTTTTTCAAAATTGTCGCTCTATTTTTGTTTATAGCGCAAAAAATAAAAACCGCAGGGGCGATCAAATACCACCAAAAGAAAGCTCTATTTGTGGGAAAAAAAGGACGTCAATTTTATTTGGGAGCCACGTCGCACGACCGCGCAATTGTCAGTTAAAGCGACGCAGTGCCGAATCGCAGAAAGGGGCCTGGTCCTTTGGCTGCAAATTGGTCCGGGGCTGAAGTGGTTAAGGAGCTGCAGCCGGCAACAAGCATTTTTGTGTCTGCCTGGGTTCAATGAGCAAGCGCCCAACATGCGTAGGTCTGACCACTGAAGAGTGAATGAGCTTGCAGTTGAGGGTAAACGAGCAGTGGTGTCGGTCCAGCAGTTGAGGGGTTAGGCAGTTAGTCGGTTAGGAGATTAATGAGCTGCGGGCAGAGGGATAACGGGGTCTAGTATTGGCCAATCTGGCAGCTGAGTGGTTAACGATCAGCAGTTTATCAGTTGGGGTTATAAATGAGCTGCAGGTGAGCAAAAACAGGCGGCGGATTGCGTCAGTGCAGCAATGGAGGGGTTAACGGGGTCCAGTTAGTCAGAAAAAATAGAAGTCCGGTAGGGGCCCGGTCTGGCAGTTGAGGGGTTAACGGGCCGCAGTTGATAATAAACAAAGCAGCCGTATGGGCCGGTCTGGCAGTTGAAGGGTTAAGTTGCTGCAGTTAGTCAGTTAGGAGATTAATGAGCTGCAGGCCGAGGGGGGGTAATGAGTCCAGTATGGGCCGGTGTGATCTCAGGATGAGGCAGTGGAGGGGTTAATGCAGAGCCTGCGGTTGAATTTTTTTTCTCCTTTTCATGTTGCCCATTATGGCTTCCTGGCCCCCTCGGGTCCCTGGGCCCCCCCCTCCTCCTCCCCGCACATACCTGACATTCCAGCTCGCTTTTGTATGTGACACCTCCGAGAGCTGACAGGGGGGCTAACCACCTCTCCCCTCCCCCACCTCCGCCATCCACTGTCACCCAATCCCCCCCACTCTCTGCCTCCATACACTCCATACACTACACACAAAGCCCTCCTGATGGACCCCACAGGACTCACACCCACCTAAATATCCAGGAACACTACCAAAAGGAGCTTACACTCTAATGCCCCTCCACCTTCCCCTGGCAAGGGGGCCCTACCTGGGTCCGGTTCTGGATGGAAGCCGATTAGCCATTCACTATATTACTGAGATATGAAGCTGAAGCACCAAACCAACTGAGCCCTGGGGGGGGGGGAGTGACCACAGGAACCTGGCGCTGCCAGGCAAGAGTGTAGGGTTGCCACCTGGTCCCTTTAGACCCGAACACATAGGAATCACACGGGTTCTGATTTAATGCAGATAAGGCACCAAGTGAGCTTAATTACCACCTTAATCAGCCTCAGAACCCGTGTAATTAATATGTGTTTTAAAGGGATGAGGTGGCAACCCTACAAGAGTGCCATGAGCGCCCGCGCTGCCCTGGAGGAGATGTTCAAGGTTTATATACAGTGCCTTCAAAAAGTATTCATACCCCTTGAAATCCTCCACATTTTGTCATGTTACAACCAAAAACATAAATGTATTTTATTGGGCTTTTATGTGATAGACCAACACAAAGTGACACATAATTGTGAAGTGGAAGGAAAATGATAAATGGTTTTCAATTTTTTTTTTACAAATAAATATGTGAAAAGTGTGGGGGGGGGGGCATTTGTATTCAGCCCCCTTTACTCTGATACCCCTAACTACAATCTAGAGGAACCAATTGCCTTCAGAAGTCACCTAATTAGTAAATAGAGTCCACCTGTGTGTAATGTAATCTCAGTATAAATACAGCTGTTCTGTGAAGCCCTCAGAGGTTTGTTAGAGAACCTTAGTGAACAAACCAAGACCAAGGAACACATCAGACAGGTCAGGGATAAAGTTGTGGAGAAGTATAAAGCAGGGTTAGGTTATATAAAAAAATATCCCAAGCTTTGAACATCTCACGGAGCTCTGTTCAATCCATCATCCGAAAATGGAAAGAGTATGGCACAACTGCAAACCTACCAAGACATGGCCGTCCACCTAAACTGACCGGCCGGGCAAGGAGAGCATTCATCAGAGAAGAGCCAAGAGGTCCATGGGAACCCTGGAGGAGCTGCAGAGATCCACAGATCAGGTGGGAGAATCTGTCCACAGGACAACTATTAGTCGCACACTCCACAAATCTGACCTTTATGGAAGAGTGGCAAGAAGAAGGACATTGGTGAAAGAAAACTATAAGAAGTCCTGTTTGCAGTTTGTGAGAAGCCATGTGGGGGACACAGCAAACATGTGGAAGAAGGTGCTCTGGTCAGATGAGACCAAAATTTTACTTTTTGGCCTAAAAGCAAAACGCTATGTGTGGGGGAAACTAACACTGCACATCACCCTGAACACACCATCCCCACTGTGAAACATGGCGGTGGCAGCATCATGTTGTGGGGATGCTTTTCTTCAGCAGGAACAGGGAAAGTGGTCAGAGTTGATGGGAAGATGGATGGAGACAAATACAGGACAATCTTAGAAGAAAACCTGTTAGAGTCTGCAAAAGACTTGAGACCGGGGCGGAGGTTCACCTTCCAGCAGAACAATGACCCGAAACATACAGCCAGAGCTACAATGGAATGGTTTAGATCAGGGATTTGCAATTAGCGGACCTCCAGCTGTTGCAGAACTACAACTCCCATGAGCCATAGCAAGACTCTGATAGCCACAAGCATGACATCCAGAGGCATGATGAGACTTGCAACAGCTGGAGGTCCGCTAATTGCATATCCTTGGTTTAGATCAAAACATATTCATGTGTTAGAATGGCCCAGTCACAGTCCAGACCTAAATCCAATCGAGAATCTGTGGAAAGACTTCAAAATTGCTGTTCACAGACGCTCTCCATCCAATCTGACAAAGCTTGAGCTATTTTGCAAAGAAGAAGAAGTAGAATGGGCAAAAATGTCCCTCTCTAGATGTGCAAAGCTGGTAGAGACATCCCCAAAAAGACTTGCAGCTGTAATTGCAGCGAAAGGCGGTTCTACAAAGTATTGACTCCGGGGGGCGCCATACAAATGTACCCCCCACACTTTTCACATATTTATTTGTAAATAATGTTGAAAGACATTTATGATGTTCCTTCCCCTTCACAATTATGTGCCACTTTGTGTTGGTCGATCACATAAAATCCCAATAAAATACATTTACGTTTTTGGTTGTAACATGACAAAATGTGGAAAATTTCAAGGGGTGTGAATACTTTTTCAAGTCACTGTATGAGTCATCGTCCCTTCACACTGCCGACTATGACCACACTGATCACATGACATCACACTGTCAACTACAGTGGGGGAAATTAATTATTTGATCCCCTGCAGATTGTGTAGGTTTGCCCACTTACAAAGAAATAAAGGGTCTATAATTTTTATCATAGGTGTATTTTGTATGATAGAGACAGAATATCACCAAAAATCCAGAAAATTCAATAAAATCACATGATACAAATGTTATAAATTAAGTTGCAGTTCAGTGAATAAAATAAGTATTTGATCCCCAAGCAAAATATGACTTAGTACTTGGTGAAGAAACCCTGGTTGGCATTCACAGAGGTCAGACGTTTCTTGTAGTTGGTGACCAGGTTTGCACACATCTCAGGAGGGGTTTTGGTCCTCTCTTCTTCACAGATCTTCTCTAAATCCTGAAGGTATCTTGGCTGTCGCTTGGCAACTCGAAGTTTCATCTCCCTCCATAAATGTTCTATGGGATGAAGGTCTGGACACTGGCAGGGCCACTCCATGACCTTAATGTGCTTCTTCTAGAGCCACTTCTTTTTTACCTTGGTGGTATGTTTTGGGTCATTGTCATGTTGGAAGACCCATCCACAACCCATCTTCAGTGTTCTGGCTGAGGGAAGGTTTTAATCCAAGATTTTACAATACATGGCCCCCGTCCATTGGCCACTACAGTCGAGCCACTCCTTTTTTACCTTGGCGGTATGTTTTGGGTCATTGTCATGCGGGATCCATGACCCATCTTCAGTGTTCTGGCTGATGGAAGAAGGTTCTCCTCCAAGATTTTACAATACATGGCCCAGTCCATTGGCCCCTCAATGTGGCAAAGTCGGCCTGTACCTTTAGCAGAGAAACAGCCCAAAGCATCGTGTTTCCACCTCCGTGCATGACTGTAGCCTTCAAACACGGCGAGTCGAGTTAATACCAAAGACCTACATTTTTTAGACCCTCTATTTCTTTGTAAGTGGGCAAACTTACAAAATCTGTAGGGGATCAAATAATAAATTTTCCCCCACTGTATGACCACACTGACATCCCACTGCCAACTATGACCACATTGACATCCCACTACCCACTATGACCACACTGACCCCGATCACATAACTTCCCACTGCCAACTATGACCACACTGACCCCGATCACATAACTTCCCACTACCAACTATGACCACACTGACCCCGATCACATAACTTCCCACTACCAACTATGACCACACTGACCCCGATCACATAACTTCCCACTACCAACTATGACCACACTGACCCCGATCACATAACTTCCCACTACCAACTATGACCACACTGACCCCGATCACATAACTTCCCACTACCAACTATGACCACACTGACCCCGATCACATAACTTCCCACTGCCAACTATGACCACACTGACCCTGATCACATGACATCTCACCGCCAGCTATGACCACACTGACCCCGATCACATAACTTCCCACTGCCAACTATGACCACACTGACCCCGATCACATAACTTCCCACTGCCAACTATGACCACACTGACCCCGATCACATAACTTCCCACTGCCAACTATGACCACACTGACCCCGATCACATAACTTCCCACTGCCAACTATGACCACACTGACCCCGATCACATAACTTCCCACTACCAACTATGACCACACTGACCCTGATCACATAACTTCCCACTACCAACTATGACCACACTGACCCCGATCACATAACTTCCCACTGCCAACTATGACCACACTGACCCTGATCACATAACTTCCCACTACCAACTATGACCACACTGACCCCGATCACATAACTTCCCACTGCCAACTATGACCACACTGACCCCGATCACATAACTTCCCACTACCAACTATGACCGCACTGACTCTGATCAAATGACATCTCACCACAAGCTTTCACCATATTGGCCCTGAGTGACCACATAACTTCATCTTACTGCAAACTTCAACTACATTGGTTATGAGCGATCACATGGCCTCATCTCACTACCAGTTTTCTTTACATTGGCTCTGAGTGATCACATGACCTCATCTTACTGCTAACTTGAACTACATTGGCTTTGAGTGATCACATGGCATTACTACACTGCCAGCTTTCACTATATTGGCTCAGTTGATCACATGACATCTCCCTGCCAGCTTTCACTACCTTGGGTCTGACCGATCACATGACATCATCACGTTGTAAGTATTTATTACATTGGCTTTGAGTGATCACATGATATATCAATGACAGTTTTCACTATGTTGGTTTTGAGTGATCACATGACCTAATCTCACTGCCAGCTTTCACTACATAGGCACAGTGATCACATGACCTCATCTTACTGCCAACTTCAACTACATTGGTTCTGAGCCATCACATGACATTACTACGCTGTCAGCTTTTACTACATAATTGCAGTGATCACATGACATGAGCACACGGCCAACTTTCATTACATGGACCCCCTCAGACATCAAAGTATCTGGGTCTGGACCCCAAGGAAAAAAAAAATCCCCCCCCCCCTTTCTCAGTGTGGCAAATACATATCCACATCACAAAAATTCCTACCTGTGCATTTGGTGCGGCCATCTTTCTCTTCCCTCCCGGCGGTGCAGACACACTCTCCAGCCGCCGGTTTCGCCCACTCGCCGTCCTCCTTGCAGTACATAGTCGGCCGCCTCCCAAGTGACCCATCTGCTCCTTCCACACAGCTGCCCTCGGCAGATACCACCAACCCATCCGGGACAGTCTCCGGGAAGGTGGCCAGGGAAGCCACCACGGCAGGGCACAAGCGGTAGTAGACACAGACAGCCAGCACTGCCATGCATGCCCCCTGATCCTGGAAGGCCAAATAGAATCCAGCTGACTTCAAAGGGCCCAGGCGCAGAGTCTTGACGTTGGACCGCATGGAACCTCCACTGCCGCGTCCGCTCGGTCTGCCCAAGGTGTCGGCTGCCACAGTGTCCACCTTCACCCAGGGGTTCTCCATCCAGGGAGGAAAGTGCTCATTGGCCAGGTCAGAGTTGGCCTGATAGTAGTAGAGATTGAAGGTCTCTTTGCAGGTGCGGCCAGCCCGGGAGATGGAGGCGCACTCCATCATGGTGAACGTTATCTCCACGTAGGCATGGTGGGCCGGGCCGCGCCGGATGTAGTTGGTGCGCAGCCAGTTGTTCTGACCCGCAAGGTGAGAGTTGCAGATTTCGTAAGTGCGGACTGGCGTCTGCTCCTCGTCCAGACCCGACGTCTCATCCCACTAAAGAAGAGAAGGAGACAAAATTAGGTGGACACATTCCAGAGAGAGAGAGAGAGAGAGAGTGAAAGAGATAGATGAGAAAAAGAGAGATATGAAAAAGAGAGATAGAGAAGAAAGAAGAAGAAGGAAAGATGTATAAGGTGAGAGAGAGAGAGAGACCCTTTATCCACAAAAATATCATAGGAATAATTTGCTATAGAAATCAAAAGGGAAAAAAAAAAAAGACTGAGGACGATGGAGGAGTACTGAAGAGAGAAGGAGGAGTAATGAAGAGAGTAGAAAGAAGGCAGATAGATGAAGAGAGAAGGGAGAAGAGGATGTGATAGAGAGAGAAGAGAGAAGGGGGCATGATAAAGAGAGAAGGAAGAGTAATGAAGAGTAATGAAGAGAGAAGGGGGAATGATGGAGGGAGGAGGGGGGGTGATGGAGGGAGGAGGGGAGAGTGATGGAGGGAGGAGGAGGAAGGGGGAGTGATGGAGGGAGGAGGGGAGAGTGAAGGAGGGAGGAGGAGGGAGAGTGAGAGTGGAGGGAGGAGGGGAGAGAGGAGGAGGGAGGAGGGAGGAGGGGAGAGTGATGGGGAGAGTGATGGAGGGAGGAGGGGAGAGTGAAGGAGGGGAGGAGGAGGGGGAGAGTGATGGAGGGAGGAGGAGGGGAGGGGTGAGTGATGGAGGGGAGGGGGGGTGAAGGAGAGTGATGGGGGGAGGGGGAGGGGAGAGAGTGATGGGGGGAGGGAGGAGTGAGGGGGGAGGAGAGGTGAGAGGGAGGGAGAGAGGAGGGGGGAGTGAAGGAAGGAGGGGAGAGTGATGGAGAGGGGGAGGGGAGAGTGAAGGAGGGGAGAGTGATGGAGGGGGGGTGAGGGGGAGAGTGAGGCGGGAGTGATGGAGGGAGGAGGGGGGTGATGGAGGGAGGAGGAGGAGAGTGAAGGAGGGGGAGGGGGGGAGGGGAGTGATGGAGGGAGGAGGGGAGAGTGAAGGGGGGAGGAGGGGAGAGAGTGATGGGGAGAGTGATGGAGGGAGGAGGGAGGGAGGAGGGAGGAGGAGGGAGGAGGGGGGGAGGGGGGAGAGTGATGGGGAGGAGGGGAGAGGAGATGGAGGGGGGGGGAGAGTGATGGAGGGAGGGGAGGAGGGGAGAGTGATGGAGAGGAGGAGGGGTGAGAGTGATGGAGGGAGGAGGATGGAGAGAGGGGAGAGTGAGGAGGGGGAGATGGAGGAGAGTGAGGATGTGAGGAGGAGGGGGGGAGGGATGGAGGGGGGAGGGGGGTGATGGAGGGGGGAGGGGGGGAGTGATGAGGAGGAGGAGGAGAGTGAAGAGGGAGGAGGGGAGGTGAGGAGGGGTGGGAGTGAGGGGGGAGAGAGGGGTGAGGGAGGAGAGGGGAGAGGAGGAGGGAGGATGGGGGAGGAGGGGGGGGGAGTGAAGGAGGGAGGTGAGGAGGGAGGAGGGTGAGGGGATGGAGGGAGAGGGAGAGTGATGGAGGGGAGGAGGGGAGATGAAGGGGAGGAGGGGAGAGTGATGGAGGGAGGGGGAGAGTGAGGAGGGGGGGGGAGGGACGGGGAGGGGATGGGGGAGG